>JANTNT010039889.1:0-12545 GCA_024752375.1 Entacmaea quadricolor | reverse complement strand
CGGTCTCGCTTGGATGATTAACGGTTTTCTGGAGAACCCTAACGGTCTGTAAGGCGTTATAACGCTTGCTAACGGGGACTAACGGTAAAGCGTTACTAACGGAAAAGCGTTGTTGTACGTTTTCCCATGGAGGGTCACAAATGTTGTTTACTACTGTGACACGGTTGAGTGGGGCTCAGTGGGATTGGGAGGGACACATATTTAAAGACAGAGTTATGTGCAGGAGAAAGGAGATCAAGAGCTCATAGCACAGCTAGAGCAAGTTTTTTAATCAACTCTGCAGAAACCCAAAAGAAAACCCAAAAAAAGATTGAAATGTAAAGACAGAGTTATGTGCAGGAGAAGGGAGATCAAGAGCTCCTAGCAGCAGGGTTTTTAATTGACTCTGCGGAAACCCAAAAGAAAACCCAAAAAAAGACCAAACTGTAAAAGGCCTGATTGAGAGGGTTATAACACAGTTTGAGAATAAAGTGAATTGTTACACTTCCAAAAGTGCTTTTATAAAGTAATTTTTTTTCTTGCTTTGCTACAGAGAGGCTATTCCTTTCTTCTGTTTATTAAGTGATTTTGTTACTGTTGGTGCTTTGGCTAAGTTTGCCCTATTATCAACATCATATGTAAGTATGGTTGTGATTAATCATCAAGTTGATTTTTAATTATGGCTTTTATAGTACATAATGATTTTAATGTTAAGCTGTTAAGATTATTATTAGGTTATTAATATAATATATTTTGATCACGTTAGGAAGAAGCCCCTTCTAAGATAGCACAGGGTGTGGCCACACTAAGTCCATCTGTAGCACTGAATACTTTAGTAGGAGCTTTGGTTATTGGAGTTGGATCTCTTTCAGGAGTACAAGAATTAGAAGCAGCAAGTTACTTTGGTTGTTTGGCTCTTCTTACACATTACTTTATCTTCATGACTTTTCTTCCAGCTTCTCTTTCTTTATTTCTTGAGGTAATGACACCATTCTTTTGTCCATGGCCATTTTCACAGTTTGCGTTAATTGTAGTAGATTTGAAACTTATTATGCATCATCAGTTTTGGTGTGAATATGTAAAAAAAATTGTTTGTGGAAAATAATTGTAAATGATCTATGTGCTGTTTAAGAGTAGCTGTCAGCAAAAATTGAACATATAGTGGCAAGAGTCAAAAAATTGATTTTGCTCATATTTTAGCCATTGGTAGACCTTAATGTAAAACAAACCACTATAGTTTGTTTGGTGAAATATGGCCTAGTTTGGGAGAAAATGGACAATTTTCAACCGAATCAACGATTTTCAACTGAAAATTTACATCAACTTTAAAGGTATAGCATGATGAAACAAAACATTCTATCAATAAAATGAAACCCAAAAGTAGTTGATTGGTATCTTATGATATGTTTGGTGGAGTTTTGTAGATTCATCTTACCAATTTTAAAATTAGGACAAATTGATTTATACAATTAAATTTCTTATTTCTAAAATCATATTTCAACCAATCTTATTCTGGTGATTCTGATTGTCTACAAAGAAGTAAACAGATTGACAGCAAATAATCCTCATTCATTTCACATTTGTTTGGTAAAACGAACAATACCTGCAACTATCCAACTTTTAATTAAAAACTTGTGGAAAAATGTTGTCAGTCTCTTTTAAAAAAAATCTGCTGTAAATCAAATTCACTATACCTCTGTCGAAATTATGCAACACAACACTATATTCATCTTTAAGGTGTTATTTGTAATACATCTTTAAAAAAGCATAAACATGATTGAGTTGAAAACAATAACTTGTTGATTTCATGCAATTTTTGTTATCTTCCAAGTCTTGTTTTTGTGACCTGACATGTTGTTGTACTTTGAGCAAAATTACTAATAATTAAGATGTGTTTAAAGTTCCAATATTTTTCATATTGATTTCAGAGAACTTCTCATTAGTTTTTAAAACCGATTAGAACTCTTGTTTGAAGGTTAATTATAAACAGTTTAATTCTAATTAGGCATTCAATATGCAAATTCATTGATCTTGCTGACCTAATTTCTGCTTAATTCTTGCAACTTTAGAGCTCAGATGCAGGAAGCAAAATGATTTCCCCAAGTAAATTTTACATTAATCGTAAAGAGCATCATTTCGACTTTACAACGCTGTGTTTTTTAGTCAATAATTTTTCGTAGCACATGGGGAAAAATCTGGTTATTTATACCCTACTTTAAGCGTAATAAAATATATGTTCCTAAAATATATTTAGTAAAAATCAAAAACTTTAAGATAAACCTATGAAACTCCACCAAACATATCATAAGATACCAATCAACTATTTTTGGGTTTCATTTTATAGATAGATTATTTTGTTTCATCATGCTATGATTTGGTGAACCTCCCCTGGCCAACTCCCCCCTTCTAAAAGATGAGTGCTCCCTAATTGACAGGGTTTTGTGGGTTGTCAATGATTGGAAGGGAGATTGACTTCAATTAGGCTTTAAGTCATCCTCTAAGCTTGGATTCACCTTTATCTCTGATGTAGTCATTCCTTGTTAGTATTTAAGTGATCATGTGTCATAATGATCACTTGAATACTAATGAAGAAAACAAAGGTCCATGCACATGTTTATAATAAATGTAAGTGATCTATTTTATCTATTTCTTTATAGTTGTGTGACAGAGGTCAGAGTGAACCAGTATGGCTATCAGATTCCTCTATTGACCTGTCAATTGAAGAACAAAGACCAAACCCTTTGTTAAAGCATGTTAAAGTTATTATGGTAATAATTTACTTTTTATAGCTTAGTTACAATTTTACAATATTCACGTTTTATTAGCAATATTTTCCACATAATAAATAGTGTGGGATAGTACAATTTTCAAACCAAAGGTGAATATTAGGAATTTCATAATATTCATGTTATTAATTCTCCTGTGCTTTGAGGGTTTTTCTCCCTCCATCAAAATCAACATCAGACACACCAAAATTCTAATTTGATCCATGGATGTCTTACCCATAAATAGTAGACCACCCAGTCTAGGGGGTCAGCTAGAAGACTATACAGGCAACTGTGTGACATCACCAGAATTCTCCCCATTTGTCACTGAATCAAACAACATCTTAAATACCTGGCCCATGTGTGCAAAATGGGCAATGATTCCTTGCAAAAGCAGGTATTATTTGGAGACATACAAAGTATATTGTGGAACAAGGTCAAGTGCATTCTTGATATTGACAAACAAGCAAAAAAAGATGATAATCATACGATTCCTTGAAGTGCACTTTAAGGAAGAGTGCCCTTAGGCTTCAGAGTGGTCCCACAGACAAACCCAATGAGGATGTTAGTTTCTTTGTTTATGAATGATCATGACAGTCCATTATTGCTCATGCTTACTCATTAATATATTTCTCTGTATATGGTAAAACAGTCTGCAGGTTTGATGTATGTTCATCTGTACAGCCGTTTAATGGTCAAGACAAATCAACACCATGGTGGTAATTTAAATGAAAGCAGTTCATCATCCACCAGCAGTCTTTCAAGGTAATACTCTCATAATGTAGGAATGAAAGTTAAAGTGCATTTTGTGTGTATGTTAAAAAAAGATAGATGAAGATTATACCAGCTGTAGCTAAGTTAAAAAGTTTTAAGTCCTTTGTGCTACCCCATTTTAATTATTGTTGCACAGTTTGGCATTTCTGCAAGAAATCTGACCAAAGAAAATTGGAAAGAATGAATGAAAGGGGTTTAAGAAACGTTTATTGTGATTGGAATGCCCCCTATGAGGATCTTTTGAGAAGAGCTAATTTAACTACCTTGTTAAATAAGAGACTACAGTCTATTGCCACTTTGATGTATAAGATTAAGAACAATTTGGTTCCACGTTCTGTTCAAGATATTTTCTATCAAGAACAATTGACTCATAGTTATAATTTAAGGAACAAGGACTTTAATATTCATAGATTTAATTCTATACATTATGGAAAGAAAAGTCTTAGATATTTTGGGCAGCATCTTTGGTCAAAGCTTGATCATAATCTAAGATTTCAACCAACTTTAGCCAGTTTTAAAAGAGCGATTAGGAATTTGAACCTAGAGGACATTTTAAATAATTGTAAGAATTGTATTTTATGTAATATTTAATATTTTAAATATGTGGTCATTAATTAATTAATGATTGGTTGATTAATTGATTAATTAATTATTATTTATTTATAGAGATTGATGAATTTTATACTTTTTATATATTTTTATATTGTCTATTATTTATTTCTATATTATCAATATTTATTTGCTTGTTTTTATATATATTTTTATAATTATATTTAATTTATATATTATGTCTCCCCAATTAGCTTTTTGTACTTGTGTTAAGCTAGAAGATTTTTAAGACTTAAATAAAGTATATTATTATTATTAGAGAAAAATTTAAAGCCCTTGGTGGGAATCAAATTAAACCCCACATCTTAGGTTTAATTTGACTGATGTGTTAACCACTACATCACAAGCACCAACCAAGCTGGAAACTTAGCTAGCTAATGTAATGTATGAGGCAATTGTAGGGATTCCAGGGCGTTATTGTCTTTATGGGTAAGCTGGACACTGTAAGTTTAATTGGTCCTTGTGGTTTAGATAACATGTTGGACTAGTAAACCAAAAATGTGGCCGGGTTTGATTCCCACCAAGGGCTTAAAGTTATTTTTTCTTTATCTAGCTTTCTTTACATGCACACTGAACAAATTTACTTAGCCTAACATATATCTATGTGTAACCAAACTTGCTGTGTTCAGCTTACCTGTAAAAAAGAATGATGCCCAGGGATTCCTACAGTTGACTTATACATAACATTTATTACATTAACTGGCTGCGTTTCCAGTTTTAGTCCTTGTCGTGTAGTGGCTAACACATTGGACTAGTTAATAAATCTAAGATGTGGAGTTGGATTCCCACCAAGGGCTTAAAGTTATTTTCTTTTTATCTATCTTTGCTGTATTATTTTGTTGATTTCTATATATTTATTTTTTCAGGTTTTTAGCAGTCAATGCAGAAGAGGTGAGTTGTTGTTGTTTGTCTTGTGAAAGTGTAAATATGAAATTATTTATCTTCTATTGGCCAGCCAAGTACTATTCTATGATGACCTTTACATCTATTAACTAATAATATGCATTGAAGTTTAGTGAAAGACAAATTTTAGTAATCAAAATAAGGTGGTGGTGGTGATGATGATGATGATGATGATGATGATGATGATGAACTTTATTTATTATCCATTTGACCTTCAATTTTAAGATATTTGTTAATTTTGTCAACCCTAAGCCAGTAAATAACAGGTCTATTTTTTCTTTCATAAAAAAATGTTGTTTTAGAAGTTGCAGTTTGTGATTGGTCCAAAGGGAGGCCAGTAAGCTAGAGTCTGGACCCTGGCTAAGTCAATCAGAGTACAATTTTGCAGATACATACTGGACCAGAAAAAATATATAATAATATTTGCTTGTTTGTCAATAGGTTGTAGCATTTGTATTAGCTTTGCTTGTTGCTGCTAAATACTTATACCTGGAGAAAGATGAGGGAAGAACACTACCAGATCCACAGGAGGTTCAGGAAAAACCATCTAAAATGTCATCTTCTGATAAATATAACAAATCTACAAACATTGGATTTAAAGGAAAACCAAGAATAAGAAGAGCCACATTTGCCTGTGGTGATGAGAACTCTATTAAGGAAGAAAGTGAAATACAGTGTATAGATGAAAACAAACAAAAAGAGACTTCAACAGCGGAAAAGATGAATGTAAAACCAGAAGAAAGAACAGATACAAAACTGTCACCTAAGAAACATTCATTTTCATTCACCCATCATTTGCCAAAATGGAAAAGATCTCATTCTTTTAATGATAGCTTGAAAACTCCAGAAAAGGATGGGACTGCAAGCAATGTTGTTAACAATTCAGAGTATCCTGATGAATGTTATAAAGAAAAGTTGAACCAGAACATACCAATAGTTACAATAAGCCCACACTGTGGTTTGTCTGACAATAACTTTGGATATGGACAAAAATTATTTGAAAGAAAGACATGTAGAGATGGTGTTAGAACAGTAGAAGAGTGCAAGAAAGTACTGGGAGAGCCTGTAAGTAGTTCTAATAGCCCTGTCATGTTTTAGGGTAATCAACAACTACGGCCTGTATTGTTCTCTCTATTGTTCATGCTATTGTTCTATTGTGTGATGGATAGACCCATCCTGTTTTAGGGTAATCAACACCTACAGCCTGTATTGTTCTCTATTGTTCATACTATTGTTTTATTGTGCGATGGATGATAGAATGAAGAATAGATATCCTAAATCATGACTCATGAGTTCTAATTACAGTAAATTATTTGTAACTATATATTAAACATAACATTTTCCACAAAAAATATATTAATACATTACAAAGTAACTATTATTAAAAACATAGTATTATTAAAACATATTATTGTTATAAAATAAATAATAACATATATCATAAACTTTCCAAAAAACACAATGTTGTTGATAAGACTTTGATTTTTACCTTTTTTTTTCAAGGATGGGATATTTAGTCTTACAGATGAAGAAATTTGTTCTTTAGTAGAAGAAAAAGTCATTCCATTTTACCAACTTGAATCAGCTTTGAAGAATTTCCAAAGAGCAGTACATATCAGGTTGGTGTTTAAGCTTTTAATTACTTTAAAAATTAGTGATAGAATAATTTCATCATTTTTAATTCATCTGTCTTTCTCAAATCTATGATAATAAATGATTAATAATTAAATTATAATTAATGAGGACAAAACAAAGAAAATCACTACCATGACAGTGTTTTGATTAGTGATCAAAAACTTGCATAAATTAAGCCAACTTTTGCTTTGAATTTGTCAACAAAGTATTTATAAATTTGAGAAGCTCAATCAAACACTTGAAAGGGTATTTGATCAGTGTATCAAAACACCTCAGCATCAGTTTAAAAACTCTGCTTCGCCTCATTTTTCAACCCCTTTCTCTGTGTTTTGATACACTGATAAAACACTCTTTCTTGTATTTGATATATAACATAATAGGTAATAATATATTGAATTTATACAGCATATTATGAATATATTCCAAGGTGCTCTGAATGTGAATTAGAAGTACAACCTGCTAGTTAAGGTGCACATTGTTAGTAATAAGGTATGGACACTGAGAAGGGTCACTAGGAGTTTCTGTACATTCTCAGTGGTTCTTTAATTAACATCCCTCCAATTTTGGTTAATAAAGTGTGTAGAGACAGGACACCCATTTGAAGGTCTAAACATTTGTAGATGTAATTTACAATCTTAGTTATTTTCAGACCCTGACTGTTGGTCCGGCTGGGACTCAAACCATGATCTACCATACTTTTTAGTTATATTGAGAACTTGATTTTTTTACAGAAGAAAAATTACATCGCGCAGAATGAATAGAAGAGAAAAGGATACCTTATCAGATCTTCCTTATCAACACTATGACTATAAATTAGTAAGTTATTCTCTGCCATTAAAGAGATTTTTTTTCAAAATGCTTATAATATATTAAAGGATTGTAAATTATTTGTGAGTGCCAATCTAAAAAGTATGTCCACTCCACTTTTAATTTAATATTTTGTATATTTTAGGCTCAAGATTTTTGCTGACAAACATGATCAACATTCCAGTGTACATATTTGGGGTTTATTAAATTTTGTCCAAATATGGAATAAAGTAAAAAGTTTAGCAGCCAAAGTATTGTGCTAATAGTATGCTTAAGCAATAAGATTCATTTTCCATGTTTTAAACTCTTATAAAAACACACAGGATGTTGGGAGAACTCAACAAAAGTTTGAAAAGCCTCTGATTGCTTTTATAAAATAACTCAAAAATTTCTATTTTTTTAAACTCTCTTAAAAACACACTCTTCAGCCAATCAGAAAGCGGGATTTCTGGAAGTTATTTTATAAAATATGTCACAGCACAAAGCTCAAAACTGTTACCAGTTGTATTGTATTCCCATATTTTTGTCTCATCATCTTCCAATGAGTGTGTAGATCAGAGAAAAGATGATTGGATAATGGCTGAGACGAAAGTATGCAAATACATTAAATGTGGTCATACGTTTGAGCATTGTGCTGTCAGTAATAGTAGCCATTGTTGTTTAGTATGTTGTAGTGTACGTCAAATAGATTACAACTAACTCAGTATTGTCTTGTCTCAGGTTTCAGGAGCATGTTGTGAAAATGTAATAGGATATATGCCAATACCAGTGGGTGTAGCAGGACCACTCTACCTAGATGGTCTATCATATTATGTACCCATGGCAACAACAGAAGGTTGTTTGGTTGCAAGTACTAATAGAGGATGTAGAGCACTTTCGGTAAGCTATCTTTTTACTTGGTTTGTCCATGTTATACCAGTTCAGCATGATTGCTGAACATGTAAGTCAATATGTTAAATATTAAATAAATCTTAAAATATTGAGTGGATATGCAGTTAATCATTTGCCAACAAGTAGCTTCATTACAACTTGTATTAATTGGTATATAACATGCACAACAATTGTCTGCCTAGGGAAGTGGTGTAAGAAGTTCTGTCATAGGTGATGGCATGACCAGAGGACCTGTTGTACGATTCCCTTCAGCTATGCAAGCAAGGTACTAGCAATGAGCAAGCTTTATGTTTTTTTGTATACCTTGACTTGAGGCATTAGTGCAAGAAAGGGAAAAAATCATTTGTGGCAGGAGAGGATTTATTGATTGATATGTTTATTCCAGTGAAGTCAAGTTATGGTTGGAAGATGAATACAACTTTGCTGCAATTAAAAAAACATTTGATAGCACAAGTCGGTGAGTAACTTTAGTCTATTATTGGGCTCACCATTGATATTGTGAAGTACTCTTGCTTACAGATCTAATTTAGATAATACAATACAGGTAGATGGTGTGTGTGTGTGTGTGTGTATGTGTATGAACCTCATGTAGTTCATGATAGAGTTCTCTTGTACTGGTTATTCTGTTCAAGGTTCGCAAGGTTGCAGTCCATTAAATGTGCAGTCGCTGGTCGATTACTGTTTGCAAGATTTGTGGCTACTACAGGAGATGCCATGGGAATGAACATGTTGTCAAAGGTATTTCACAAAACATTAAGTACTACATAATAGGTTTTACCCAAGCATAATGAATAATCTTTCAGTATATCATTTTGCATTTTTGAAAGATGTTTAATAACTGAATGCATTTGTCTTTGGAGGGTACTGAGAAGGCACTTCAAGACCTTCAACAAGAGTTTCCATGTATGGAAATAATAAGCTTAAGTGGCAACTATTGCACAGACAAAAAGGCAACAGCAATGAATTGGATAGAGGGTAGAGGAAAATCTGTAGTATGTGAAGCTATAGTACCAGGACGTATAGTAGCCAAGGTATGTATATTGAAGTTGGGAAGTGGTGCACTCTAACTAATGTCACTTGGGTTCAGGTCAACCCTGAGTAGAGTTGTTTGTTGGTTCTCTCCCTTGCTTCAAGGGGTTCTCTATAGTCATATGTGAGTAGAGTTGTTTGTTGGCTCTCTCCCTTGCTTCAAAGGTTTTTTCTCTGGCTTCTACATTTTTCCTCCCTCTGTATAACGTAAAAATCAACATGTCTAAATTCCAACTTGATGTCATGAGGCCCTGTGAAAACCAGCCTATGGCTGGATGGGTTACCTCCAAATTAAAGCTTTTTAGTTATGCTGCATGTATTCTATTCTATTCTTTGGCTTCAAGTATGTTTTACTTTAGTGTGTTATCAATGTGTTTAGGTACTGAAAACAAATGTATCAGCTCTGACAGAACTCAATACAAGCAAGAACTTGGTTGGTTCAGCAATGGCTGGGGCAATTGGAGGGTTTAATGCTCATGCTGCTAATATTGTAACTGCTTTGTTTATTGCTACTGGGCAGGTAATTAATGTATCATGATTATAATCAACAACACCATTATTGTTTAGTCTTTAAATGTCTCTTGGAAATTATTAAAGTTGTTAAGTTTGTTTCATTCAAGTGTAAATGACTCAGAAAAAGTCTGAGTCCTCCAGGCTGGGAATCAAACCAGCAACCTGCTGCATTCTAGTCATGTACTCTAACCACTGAGCTACTGGAGAACTGCAGTGAGGATCAAGGTCTAGGTCGTAATTATGATGGTATTTTAGCCTGGTCACTTAGGATGTACATTGTATGATAACCTAAGCAGACAAATCTATTCAATGGCCTTTTTGCACACTCTGCATGACAAAACATGATGCTCTCCTCTGATTGGCTGAAATGAGTTTGGTGGGCAAAACAATCCTTTGCTTCTTTTGCGCCAGTTTTGAAGTTTTAGTACATTGATTGAAAAATACATCTGAGTATGTAAAAGATAATGGTTTCAAGTTGTTCTGTCCCTTGTTGTACCAATTGCCAACAAAATGGGTTCTTTCATTAAGTTTTATTTCCTTTAATTTAAAAATAAGAGAATTTTGAAAGTGTGGCTTGCTTGAATTCACTGCCTCCAATAAATGTACACACCAGGATTTGCAGTGCTCACTTTTGAGGTGATAAAAAGCAAAATCGCTTCTATGTCCCCAGTATTTTTGAGTGGACGAAGACAAACATTCCCAGATCCAGCAGAACTTCAAATAAAAAGATAGACAACCAATCTTAGCAGTGTTTGTCTTTAGGTAGTAGTACCGATGTGAGTTGTATGAGTCAGGTTGAGAACAAGAAGCAGTGCTGTCGAATTAAATCAATGATAACCTCCTCCTACTAGTATAAACAGTAGTCCAATCAAAACAAGTGGATTCAGGTCCGTTTCTTTTATCTCAAGCTGGTGATCTGCATTTAATTCAACACGAGTCCATGACTACTACTACCAATAGAGTTGACAAACAAATGCCAAACTGATATCTCTTTTCAACAACTAGACGCTGATAGATGTGCAATTGACCACAACTAAACTAAATATTGCTAATTTAAAGCAAATCAACATAGAAAATGTGAAAAAGGATGCATCAAAGCTGAAATTTTTCACCGGTTTTACACACACAGAGCTGTTTGGCATTTGCTTTAACTCTGTTACATACAAGCAAATTACTTCTCATGTAAACTTGGTCTTTGACTTAGAAAATGAATTTGAAAAGATTCTTAACACTTTGAAATCCTTCTTTGCTTTGGTGGTGATCCACTGCTTTTGCTTTAATAAAATAGGAAACAATCTGAGCCATTGAGAACGATCATAAAGTGTCGACCACCTTGTTTATGAAACAATTTTTCACAATTGTAAAGCCTGAATGTAGATCTCCAGCTACTGTAGCTTTTTGCATACTTTGACAAGTCTATATGAGACAGCAGACCAAACTTAGTAATGGTATTTTCTTTATTCTATAAGAAGTCTCTAAAAAAAGTATTTACAAAACAAAGATGTAGTAGTTAAATGAGTCGAAATGACAGGGTGCAAAAGAAGCGAGGGATTGTTTTGCGCATCAAACTCATTTCAGCCAATCAGAGGAGAGCATCAAGTTTTGTCACGAACGATGTGCAAAAATGCCATTAATAGAATACAAGATCTGTAAGTATTTAATGTGTAAATGTCACTTGTTGACATTTGATGAAACAAACTTAACAACTTTTATACGTTTCCAAGTGGTGACATAATTTATGTCAATTTATCTGCTAAATGGAAAAGGGAAATTTTGGTCAGCAAAAAGCTTCAAGACACCTAACCTAACCCTTTTAATCTAATCTAATACAGGATCCTGCTCAGATCATGGCAAGTAGTAATTGTATAACACTGTTAGAACCATGTGGACCAAACCATGATGATCTTTATATAAGGTAAGACAACAAGCATGACGTGGCATCTTGGTGTAAAAACTAGTACAATGCTATCAAGTGACATACCATGAGATATCTCATGCATCACTTGTATTTAGTTATACAATGCTATCAAGTGACATACCATGAGATATCTCATGCATCACTTGTATTTAGTTATACTATGCTTTCAAGTGACATACCATGAGATATCTCATGCATCACTTGTATTTAGTTATACTATGCTTTCAAGTGACATACCATGAGATATCCCATGCATCACTTGTATTTAGTTATACTATGCTTTCAAGTGACATACCATGAGATATCCCATGCATCACTTGTATTTTCTTTGTGTACAAATAAGCCTTAGGCAAGTGTGTATAAAAAGAAAATACAAGTGACAAGTGGTATATTGCATGGTGTGCCACATGAAAGTATTGTATAACTATTTTATCCCACACCATAGAAAATAGAGAGGAATACTGAGGTAGTGAAATACTGAGGTAGTGGAATACTGAGGTAGTGAAATACTGATGAATGTGCAATGGATTTCATGCATTCTGATGGCTGTGGGATAAATATAAGTATATTTCAAGTAAAATAAATAAAACTAGACGCTCTGCAAGCATTCACTTGTGCCCATATACTTTTGGACATAAGGACTAGTATGTGAATAATTTTTGAGCTGTAGGGGACATGTCAAAATTTGGCAAGTGGATTCATGTGAACATTGTACAACACTT
>JANTNT010039778.1:0-12556 GCA_024752375.1 Entacmaea quadricolor | reverse complement strand
CAGTCTTGAGGGTTTTGTCTCAGGGCGAAGTTGTCCGGCCCACCCTTTCTTTGATTTCTGGATCCGCCCCTGGTTACGACGTGCCGTAACATTGAAATGGTTTCCCATAGTTTTCATGCGATTCATCTAAACACAACGCGCAAAAACGTTTACGGTAAAATACGATACGGCTACAGTAGGGCTACGAATTCGTCGTATGGTTTCCAACTTATGCGAAATCCGCTCTAAAGCTAAGACTGATTATACTTGTAAGTTTCTTATCACACATTATTTAAATTCTTGTTAATATTTATCGTCATCAGTTACTGAAAGTAAACGTACCAGTACCGTGACTGGTCAATGGCTTCCTTATTCAAGCATTGTGATTGGATGGCGTCTGTTTTCTCGCTTTCTTATTGGTTCAAAGCGGAACCCATTTAAAAGTCACGGTACCGTACTTCTCTCACTCAGATGCAAACTACTCTAATCTATTTTAAACATTGATTTTTGCGAATTGAAAAAATAAAACCAAACACCCCAAATATAAATAGTTCACACATCTCAAGGGGGTAGTGACGGGGTGTTGTACATCTCAAGGGGGTAGTGACGGGTTGTTGTCTAGAATGTAATATGTGCAATTGGCTAAGGTACGTGTGATCGATTTAATTCTATTAGGGTACTAACACATCTACAATACAATAAATAAACCCTAGTATCGTATTTCTAAACAATAAGTACTTTTACTTCGGACGTGTAAAAAATATTTTCCCCAAAGCTTTTATATTTATTAAAATATATTTTGCGTAACGTAAATATTCTTACTCGGGCTACCTGTGGCGGTACCGAGACACACTGGTGCATTAATTTGAGTTGTGCATTAAAAGTTTTATTTCGTTAAATAAACCAGTATTATTTTAATTCATATATATTAGTCGTTAATTTATAGTAAGTTGGGTCATGTCAAGGCAAGTCTGATCTGGACAATCTATAAAGTTTAGCCTCGTCGCTATAAGACGGTGCGGTATCCCTGTGGTTTCTTTAACCACAGGGAGACCGTCTTAAAGAAACGAGATATTCCTAAAAAATTGGCTGTGTAGTGACCTAAGAGGACTGGGAAGGAGAGTCACTGCGCAGTCTATGAGAAGTAGGCTACATCAGATTCAGCAGAATGATATAAATTTCAAATCCTGCAGATTAAGTTGTTAGGGTACATATACATTACCAGAAATCCTTGTTTTGTAATTCCTTTACAACTATTTTGTATACAGTTTGTCCCGATCCTTTTGCCTGACCACAGTCCACTAACATTACACATTAATACCTCTTTACTCTAATATTTACAAGGTTTTCGATTGTTTCACTGATTTGCTTTGAATGATCACGCGATGGCAGCCATATTGGATGGCGGGACTATTTTTGTCAGGAAACTGAATTTATTTTGATGTGAATATGTTTAATGCTCCTGTCATCCAATATGATTGTTAACCACTAATGATCGAACAAGTAAAATTATGTTACTTGAAAATAAAATTTAGACATCGTCAGGTATTTACTGGAGGAGCGAAGAAGACGAGATATTTGAGCTGAAGTTTTAGGTGAGCAAAAAATGGGGTGTACGTACTCTATATGTTACCAGTATTATGCTTTTAAACCTTCCTCGACGAGAGGAGAGCCAGACATTTTATTCCTTCTATATAAGGAGTATCTCGAAGAAACAAAGTTGAGGCAAGTTCGCAATCTTGCGCTCCTCCGATAAATAACGGTGCTGACGAGTAATCTAACTTTAGAGATCGCTGTGTGTTCCCTTAATCAATTAAAAGTTATGTATCAACCAACCATTAAAACCGATTAGGGACCGGTCAATAATCAGATGGGTGAGGGCTGGTGTATTTCTATTTTGCTGTGCATTTTTAAAGTAGCTCTATGCCCTTTTTTACTGCGGAAAAAATATTTCCCCCCGTAATATCTTACATAAATTGCTATGAATCCCCCCTTTCACATCCACTTTTGGGCCCTAGAAATAAACATTCACAATACTCAATTCAACATTTGAACTTTGTATTACTAAATGAAAAACTACAAATGTTATACATTAACAACCCATTGCCCACAAGATTCTGCACAAAAAAGATGAACCCCCCTTAAGCCTTGCTCAGATTTTTGACTCTCCTCTTTTAGGTTACATGTAAAATAATGGCTCTCCTCCATTTGTGCCAGCTCTCACCCCTCTAATTTTTGACCGTTCCCTTAATTTTTTTATTTCTTATTTATATAATAAATATAACATTTATTCATTACCAGCCTCTTTTGCGTTCTCGTCAGCCGGGGTATCCTGGAAACTATCTTCCAAAGGTACCTTGTCTTCTGTCTTAGGTAGTTTTGGCTGAACCGGTCTGATTTTCTGGCTGAAGCTTGGTGTTGGACTGTCATTTACGATGTATTCACCGTGAGTGCTGCCTCCGTCTGGATCATCATCTTCTGGTAGCCCCTCTACGCTGTGTCGAATACCATAGAAGATGTAGATGGCTAGACCTGAAAGAATAATAAACAACAACATAGACTTAATTCAGTCAAACAAAAAAGGGGGTTTTAGTTATAAAATAAAATTTGCGCGCGCTGTTAATGGGTCGTCTCTCGACGCTGTGGATCTAAGGGATCGCTAGTTTGATTCCGCGGATGCCCTATTTGACTTGAGTTTGTTTGATGTGTTGTTCTCTCCCTTGCCACTAGAGCTCATTTTTATGGAACCCTGAAACAATCACCAATCACCAGAACAAAGTCAGGGCATGGCTAACTCACAGATCGAATTGATCAAAATCAGGGCACGGCTAACTTACAGATTGAATTGAAATTTAGCATGTTGATTTTTGTGGAGGGAACAGAGCCCTTGAAGCCAGGGATCGAGAGAACCAACAAAAAACTTTACTCAAATGAGTCCTGAGCTCGGGAGTCAAACCCTGGACCTCAGTGGTGAGAGGTGACGGGCTAGTAGAGCATGCCAGCCATGTTTCCCGGGTTTTACTCCAGGTTCTCCTGTTTTCTTCCCTCCGTAAAAATCAACGTGTGCGTTGAGCAATTAGAATGTAGTGTGTGTGTGTGTGTGTGTGTGTGTGTGTGTGTGTGTGTGTGTGTGTCTTGAGTAAAAGCAGGTCCACATTGATCAGCTGAATGCTGTCATAATTAGCCTGCTATAACGAATAAAAGATTATGATTGATTTTTAGATTGCAAAATTTATGGTCCACATCATCACCATCATCACCATCATCATCTCATCATCGTCTCATCGTCATCGTAGAGCTTGTGACAGTCAATCACAGTAGTGATCACCACCTGATTGGTTAACAATGACGACAACAACCACAACCACAACCACAACAACGACGACAACAGCAACAACAACAACAAAACATGGTTCTGACCAACTGTAACGAAGGCTCTGAAATTTTTCGACCTGAACAGAACATATTGTGCGTGCGCGATCTTACCTAGAGTCATCCAAATACCAAATCGAATCCAGGTCCATTTTGAAAGCTTCAATAGCAGAAATAGATTGACCAAAATACTTGATAGAGGTATTACAGGAATGCAAGGAACGGTGAACGGGAAGACAGCATGATTACGAGGCTGTGTTAACATGACAACGAGGCCAAAGACAAAGAGAAGCATGCTGAAGATAAGGGTGAATATGGACCATCCTTCGTGGTTGTTAAGAGAGGACCAGCCTCCTATAAGTAGAGCTACAAACCCAACCATCGAGGTAATCATTAGAACGACGGCTGTGGTAGCGATCTGACTGCTTCTATTGTCTGGGGCTTCTCTTGTACTCTGGAAAATATTCGTAGAAAAGAAGATCAATAAAGTTTACGTATCAATCCTTCCATTTCTCACGACAAACCGATTTAAATATTCTATATTGGTGCAATAGGTCATATTCAAAACAGCCGCCATGTTGGTTTTCTTTTTGTTCTGTAATTTAATCACGTGGTTTCTGAGGAGCAAGCAACTTAAAATCGGGAGATTATAAACTTTTTTCTTGGAGTACTTTTGAAATTTTACAGTAAGTTTTTTGTTTTCAATTTTCTGATGAATTAACCACTTGATTTTGAGCTATTTTTGGTAATGTTTTAGAGGAGGAGGAGGAGGAGGAGAAGGGGAAGGAGGAGAAGGGGAGGGAGAAAGAGGAAGGGGGAGAGAAAGAGGAGGAGGAGAAAGGAAGAGGAGGAGAAAGGAGGAGGAAAAAGAGGAGGAAAAGGCCGAAACAGCTGTCCACGGTTTCTAGTTGAACTGGCTTTCTCTATTAAATGACTAGAAGTTGTCAAAGGCCTTAGTGCAGTCTTCTTCTGTCATGACACGTTTAGGGCTCGTAATTGACCTATTACGCTATGCCTATACGTCTTTTGAGCCATCCCACATGGCTTAATTGCCTACTCCTTCTTATCTTTGTTCAGACGGTTGTGGGTTACCCAACCCACGAACAGAAGGCGGGTTAAACTGTAAATTTTATTAGAGCCAAAAAAAGCTACTAATTTTAATTTTTAGTGTAAAGTACTTGTTCAAATAAATATTGAAAGAGAATAAAATATAGATATTTTACGTCAGAAATATCAGTAAAAGCGAATCAAAAAGTTTTGTTCTTGGATACAGATAGAGATCCAATTTCTTGAATTTTAGACGTAAATGGAGTGGATAGATTTTGTTTTCAGCTTCAGTTTATCTTTGATCTTTTAATGAAAGCGGAAAAAAAGTATTTTAAGCCCACGCGTCCGGTGGTATTTCGCTGAGCCGTGTGGTGTTTCTCTCTCTCTCACACTCCCACGTACAAACGTAAAGACCTATTGTTTTAAACGATTAAAATTATTCAACGTGGTAATTTTGATTGTTGTTATGTCGAATTGAATAGGGGAGAATTGTAGTGGAAGAAACGAACCAACTAGAGATGATTCTATGTATAAATAAATGTATGAAGAAAGAATGAAAACGATTTTAGAAACTGAAGGAAAAAAGTATCTAGTATGCAAATTGATATATATCATGAAAAAATATAGTACCAAATTTTATAGAGGCAATAAATTGTTTTAAAAATTTATAGTACAAACTTCGTGAACAATAAGGAGTTTAAGACGGTTTTAAAAAACATAAGAAATATTCTAAAATATTTCGCAAAATAGAAATAAAGTTAGTAGCAAAACGACAGGATAAGAATTGAATATTTAGATGTCATTTAAGGATGTCATTATAATTTTGGTTTCCTTTTGTGTTTTTAAATTAGTTAAAAAGAAAGAAAAACTTTGTGAGATTTTAAAGACATTTTCTGTTTTACATTACAAATATTTAATCAATTTTTTTTTTTTTTTTGGATTTTAAAACGAGTTTTTTTCGGCATTTTAAAGAAACAAAATAAAGATTACAATATAAATATAAAAAAACAAACACAATGGATTATTTGAATATTTATATTTCACCACAGTCATTTGTTTCAAATAATTCGGATTTTTACTGGTTTTAAAGCCCTTTAAAAGCGCCTGTGGTTTCCAAAACATATTCCCACATGAATAAGTCCGCAAGTTGATTTTGAACAAGAAAAGAAAATTCAAGCCGTTTCAAAAAAAGAAATATTTTTTAAATTATAAATATTTACATAGTTCTTACATGTCAAAATGTTTTCCAAGACCAAAACTTGTCTTTAAAACCCTGAAAGTTCATATATAACTTCCCTTTTTTAATCATTGAATAAACTCTCCAGCCATCAATTCTTTTTCAACACAAATGACGTTCGAAAGAAGTATTGGTTGGATCATTACTCAAGTTCCTGTTTAAAACTCGATAATTTTCCGAGAGCTCATTTTTTCGAGGTTGTCTCGATAAGAATTAAAATTTAACACCGAGGATTTGCGCCTTGTTACTTTTTCTTTGAGAGAAAAATATGTACAAAAACCAAAATACGACGATCTAAAAAAAATAATCGTGAATAAGGGAAGCGGTTAGGAATTTTCACCAATTCAGCTTCAGTGTCATTCAGTGTACCATTTCTAACTCAATATTAATACAATCTTTACTTCATGATACTAATTGAACTACTTTATTATCTTTAAAAAAGAAATTATATTCAATTCTTGAAGAATAAAAACAGTAATAAAAAAAAAAAAAAAAAAAAAAAAGACAGGAAAAAATACGAAAAACTAAACATGATTTTTTTCTATGCCTAATTATTTCAATAAAACGCCATATTTTTTTTCGCTCACTAATAAGTATCTTTTTTCTCTCTATCAATATTTAAATATTTCAAATATTTTTCAGGGTATTAACATATTTTCTATCTTTTCAAGAAGCTTAATTTCTGACTTTTAACGCTACTTATATAGCGCAAAAGACACAAACACCCTAATTTATGTTTTAAAATCGAATTTTCTATTAAGTCACCAACCTTAACTTCGTCTTTCTCTTCTTTTATTGCCTCGATTGGTTTATATTCGATTGCTGGAGTCTCGTCTAAATGGGGTCTACAGCAAATAACATTGTAACCCCCTTTTGAAGTAGAAGGATCATCTTCGACGAGAACGCTTTCGACTCCGGGTTGAAATCGAAGTACAAGAACAGAGGTTGAAACAAGGGTGTAAGCGAGGAGGGTCCCTATTGACAGCATCTCTACCAGTTGCTTCAGATCAAGGCACAGCGCTAGGATCGCTGATAGTAGACCCGCAGCCATTAGGGAGTTTATAGGGATATTTGTGCGAGCATAGACGCGCGCGAACCATCCAAAGATCAGGCCGTCTGTTGACATGGAGTACATTATTCTAGGTACGGCGAAGATACCGCTCATGAGGGAGCCAAAAAGTGCGCATAAACCTCCAATTGCTATTACATACTTGGCCCCTGATAGGCCAACCTTCTTGAAGGCTTCGGGTAGGGGGGCCAACTTGTCCAAGTCTTTGTAGGATACCATAAGAGTTAGTACCGTCGCTACTCCGAAGTAGGCCAAGAAACTGATAATCAAACTCAACATTATGGCTAATGGAATGGATCTCTTTGGATTCAGAGTTTCCTCAGAAGCTGTGGCAATCACATCAAACCCGACAAAGCAGTAAAAGCAACTAGCAGCACCGGCAAGGATTCCCGACACTCCATAAGGCAAGAACTGGTGGTCTCCGATCCAGTTTTTAGGGTTGATGTGGAAGATGCCAACGGCTACAACAAATACGACCACTAGCATGTTAATTCCTGTCACTACCTTGTTGAAGACAGCTGAATGTTTCGCGCCAAGTCCTACCACAATGGAGATACAAATAACCAAAAAGAAAGCAATAAAGTCGGGATAAGTTCCAAGACCGTCAACATGCCATTCTCCGATGTGTTTAAGCCAGAATCTGTGCAGCGCTCCGCCACAAATTGAATCGATGTACTCGCTACTAGCTCTTCCAAGAGACGCTGTTCCTATCACGTATTCTAGGATCATGTTCCAACCTATGATGAAGGCCCATATCTCCCCAAGGGATGTGTAAGTGTACACATAAGCAGAACCAGCTTTTGTGATCCGACAACCGAATTCTGCATAGCATATTCCCGATAGAAAAGCAGCTACAGCAGCGATGAAGAAGGACAACACGACGGCTGGACCAGCAACATCGCGAGCGATTTGACCCGTGACAACATACAAGCCTGCTCCTACTGTAGCTCCGACTCCCAACGAAGTCAAATCGTATACATTTAGGCAACGTTTGAGAGGAGAATCTGATGAGTCATTGTCGATCTCTTTAACACGAGTTAACAGTCTCCACAAACGAACCAAAGCCATCTTTGAAGTCCGCTAAAATGTCTTCCCACCCGCGTCGTAGAAAAGCCAGTTCAGTGTTGTTCAATATGCCTAATTGACTACAGTTGGGGTTTAAGAAAGCTTCTATTGATTCGTGACTAAACTAATAGTTCTAAAGCGATTCTTATACCGCCTTGACTGAGAAAACCGTGGCTGTATTCCCTGTAGATTGATCCAGAAATACCACTGTTTGTCTTCAAGCATGTGGCTCGAAACTAGAGCCAATTCAGTATTACGATCAGAGAGTCACGAATTTAAATAAGAAAATCGAATCACTTTGGGATAACATCGTTTTGGGTATTGTTTCAGTCATTTGCATAATTCAAGTATCTCTGACGTAATAATAGCCAGCTGCTTGGATGATAGCGGATGTATACTTAATATTCAGCGAAGAAAAAATAAGAAAATTAGTTTTACGTTTTACGTATTATTTTTTTTTCTAAGCATATTATAATCATACACTACAACGAAGAATGTCACGGCTAAATATAAAGCTTTTTGAAAATTATAAACACTTTTTCCCCATATGAAATGGGGTATTGAAAAAGCGTAATGATAAATCAATTTTTTTTCGCAAGTTTTTTTTGATAATTTGTGAGTTGAGACGGAAGACTGAAGCCTTTAAGAATAAATAGCATGGTCTGTTGCTCTCTTTTGTAATAATGGACTGTGTGCAATAATTATCAGGAGTGGGATTCTAAAATTAGTACACTACGGCTGGACCCCCTGTACAAAAGCTGAAATAACTTTTAACCCCCCCGGTATAAGCTGAAAATTACCATACAACCCTCCCTGCTGACTTCGATCAACTTTTTCCAAATTTCGTGCTAGCGAAGCGGAAAAAAATGCTTTTTAAAAAAGGAAAATTAGGTATCACCTTTCCATTAAATAATTTAGACATTGCCCCCTTCCTTTGGCGTATTACTTAATATTCTGCCCCCTCCCGTTTTAGCACCCCCCTGATAACCAGTAGCGTAGCGAGGGAGGCACAGGGCGACACGCGCCCCCCAAAAAGTTTGGAAATTTTAATAAATGTATAGGGAAAAAATTTTTTTAAATTAAGATTTTTCAAGCTTTTTACTATGTGTGCCCCCAAAATTTTTCTGAGTGCCCCCCCTGATACTGGGTCTCGCTACGCCCCTGCTGATAACTATTTCACAGTCCCTTGTAAGACGAGTTTCGTTTTTTGACAAAGAAACCCTTAGGATTAGTATAATATCGGCTTCCAGAGGAAGCCCAACCAATCTAGTCACTCCAGTCGTGCGCAACACCGCTGGACGGTTCGTTCGTTCGTTCGTTCGTTTGTTCGTTCGTTCGTTCGCGTCATTAGCTCAATAGTTTAATCCATTTTATTTCAATCATTCAAACTTATTTTATAGTAGTCGTTCACTAATTCATCTGTCAACCATTACGAATACTGTTATCTTTTTATTTGGCGTGAAAAGTGCTTGAACGACGACAAAAAGCAAAAAGCAAAAAACAAACAACAACAAAAACTGGGAGATGGAGGAAACGAAACGAGCGTCTTTTCTAGCAAACTCTCTTAATTCCCTGCCCTTTCTTCCACTGGCTTCTTTTCCCATCTAAACTCTAATGGATCGTTCTAATATTCCTGGCAACGCACTAAATACTGGTTACTGAACTGAATGGTATGTTTCATTTGTCTCGCTTTCAGACAGTGTTGGGGAAAATAACATTTGCAGTTTTGGCAGAGGAAATGCCAAAACATGTTTACAAAACTTGACAGAGTTATCGTTTATTTAAAAGTTATTTCAATTACTACAAAGACCGTTTGGTGATATTTTTGAATGTTAGGCATTCTCTATTTCCTTATAGACTCAGACTAGACTCGAGCTTTTACTTTTTAAGACTTAAGTTTTTTTTTTTTTTTTTCAAATTAACAAAATTTTGTTTTTCAAATAACTCTTACTTCAAGAAATATCAAATTGAGAATTTTGTGGGTGATGCAGGTCTTGAAGTGTAACATATGTAATGAGTTGAACAAAATTTGCATTTTTATGGTCACGTGACTAAAGCAGCAAAATGGGTTTTCGAAAATGGGGAGTACAAAGCATCTTTTAATCACGTTGAATTATTTATTATTTTAAAGGTATTTATATCTTACATATGAATTAGATTTTGAGCCTTGTCTATTGATGTCTACACAGGAGATATTTAAGAAAAATACATATGCAAATTAGGTTACGTGACCTATTTTCGTCTCCTTATGCGAACTACTTTTCCAAACGGAAAAATCTAATTTTGAAATAGCTCGGAAAAAGAAAGAAGAAAACATAAAATTCATTCATATCGATAAGTTCTTTGCCCCATTTCAAATTGAATTTTTACCGGCCATCAAAATAAAGTTCTGTCAAGTCACGTGACCCTTCAATTAAGGTCAACACAGATGAACAATGTTCAGTTGTAGGGATATTTGATAAAAAATGCCAGAGTAATAAGATATCCTGAGATAAATAAAACATGACTTCAAAAAAAAAAAAAAAACTAAAATAATTGATTAAGGAAATTAGGGCTTCACCAAAGCCTTAATATGCTTGAGTTGGGTGATATTCCAGAAGGGGGCCTGCCAAAAGGCTTAGGTATTATTTTTTCTCACATATTTGCAGACAAAAGTTACCCCCAATTTAGATCGACATTAAACTTTTAATTTAATATTAGTGATGATGATGGTGAAAAGGACAAAGATGAAGACAATGATGGCACAGTGATGTGGATTATAGGGTCCATATGCATCCAGTGAAATACATAGAGATCTTCACATTTAGCAATAAACCAGCTACCGTAAATTCCCTATTAAGGGACTGGTCATTATTTAAGTCGGAGGGGGGTGGAGGAGAAATTGGAGGGGGTCCTGAAAATTTTGGAGAGAAATTGAGGGGGTCTTGAAAGCTGAGAATGACATTTGAAGGGGGTCCTGAAGTCCCTTTGATAACTTACATAGTGCCAAAGGGGGGCTCCCGAAAAAAATAAATGCTATCAGAGTGGGGTCTCGAAATTTTTTGGCATCAAAGGCAACTTCTCCTCCACCCCCCCTCCTCCGACTTAAATAATGACCAGTCCCTAAGCTTATTTAATTGTTTGTAAGGCTTAATCTTGAGGATGGGGGATTTTTTAATTTAGCACGTCCTCAAAATCCGAAGAACAAATTGGTATTTAAAACGTTTATTTTGCCCATAGTTAGTTAGTTATTAACTATGTTTTGCTAGTTAGAGCTGTGTGCGCACCAAAAACAATCTACCAAATAAGACATTATCTTAATAAACCGGCGCTAATTAAAGAAAGCGTTGACCAATGGATGATACGGAACATCGCGTACAGTTTTAATAAAGAAAGCTCACGATATAGATAATTCACACAAATAATAGCACTGGCTCAAAAGTACTCTCACGTTTTGATCAATGACTTCTGATTTGGATGAGAATGACTTTGTTAAATGAAGTTAATTATAATACAAACACGTACAAATTGCGCTCAGTTTCCTAGACAATTCAACCCTTGATAACTAAACAATCATCTAATTATGTCGGATATAATAGTTGACTAAGTAATGAGTCATTATCAAAGTCATTTCTAAAGAAGTCCCGCGCATTTACGGACTAAGATCTAAATAAACTACCTAATTATCAAAAAGCAGAACTATTCATCTCGGCTTTCTGTCACTTTCTGAGTTATCTCAGCTTAGCAAGATGTTGATGAATTTGCTCGAGTAGATGGGTAGCTTTATAGACATTCATCAGGCAAGATTCGGCGAAGCATGCCGCGAATTTTGTTAATTTTCACGACGTTTCTTTCACTAGTTCCTAACGTGAAAGGTAGGTTTATCTTATTTATTTTAACTAACCAAAATAAACGAGACAAAATCCTTTAGATTTTTCGCTGAACAAAACAAATTATTATGATCATCGAAGGTTTAATCTCAGATCAATATGTGATTCAAAAGTGCGCGAGAAAATTGTCCCAAAATCTAGAGTACGAATAAATTAGGCTTTCATCGGCTTCATTTGGCCAAATCAGTTTCCCAAGACAGCTGAGCTACCGCGATAATTTACGAGTCAGCGACTCAAAAAGAACCTTGTTAAGCCGGCCGGCCTCTCATTCTTTTTAGCATCTCTCTCTCTCTCTCTCTCTCTCTAAGATTTATTCAACTTCCGGCTTCTCCCTTCTTTCCTTCCTTTTAATCGCCTTTTATCTATCCGTTCATCTCTTTTCAGTGAGTGTTGTACTTGTGTTATATATATATTAATATCTAGGCCGAAAGTAACCAAACTTTTAAGTTAATCCTAATAAGCACTATGCATTATATGAAGCTTTAGAAAAGAATTAAGGATTTTTTTTCCTGGTAAGGTGCAAAATCTGGGGCTCGGATTTTTTCCGAGCTCCTTATGGTTTATCATCCTTGTGTTTCTTTCTTTAATATCATATATCGATGTGTTTTTCAATAAGGTGCAAAATATTACTGAAATTCTAAAAGAATTTTGTGGGTGGTTGACAATCATGGAAAACTTCGTGTATCTTTTCTTCACTGAATTCGGTGTTCTTGTGTTATTCTATTTATTCTTCTATCACTGATGCACTCTAATTTTACGGTGCGCCACAGCTTATTTAAATGGCGTTCAGGTCATGTTACAAGAAGGATGCAATTTTTCCACACCACAGGCAGCCCAAGCACTTTACGTGTTATTTTTTTAACGATATCTCCCAAGCTTTCCCAATGAAATCGATCGTAAGTGATCATCCATGAGAGC
>JANTNT010039667.1:0-12570 GCA_024752375.1 Entacmaea quadricolor | reverse complement strand
CACGTGATTTCCAAGAATTATAAGGTGGATAAAACTGGTTGGTAAAAATGCGCGTGAATCGGCACTGGTCTACTACTGCTTTCTTATTGAATTGTATTTTTTTCCTTTCATCATGTCCAATTGATTCAGTCCGTTTATCACACACTAGTGGTCCTAGTGGTCAATGTGAAGTACACCTTGGTTTCATCATAGTGCTCGTACTGGCGTTACTGGCGTCGTTTGCCTTCAATATACATCAATATCGTCGAATGAAATACCGCAACGCCTGTTCTACACCAATATCTTTGAATAAAATGAACGCATGCATGAAAGACTGGGAAAATCTCATACCAGAAGAGAACGAAGGAATCGACAAAGAAACAGAACAAACACTTAACAAACAGTGAAATCCTCAGTCAGCAGTAGTGTGATTGCTAGTTAGAACTGATCTTCGTGGGCTACATTGTAAAAATGCTAATGAAGGACAACCTTATGACCACGATACACGCTTGCACCACAAGCAGGAAGTGAGCAAAGACAAAAGAATAAAAAGAAGGTCTAAGGGCCAATTGGAAATAGAAACAATTCCATCCGGAACATAAAATTATGTGCACGTAAGGTATTAAAGACCATTAGTTGTCTTTTTATGAAGTTGCTTTTTCCAAATAAGAGAAAAAATGGCCCTCAGCCCTCGTTTCGTTACTTCCGGCTTAAAGCGTACGTGTACATTAATAGATTAATAGATGTGTTGAGTAAGTACATACAGGCTAGCCTCTGTACAAGTTCAAAATGTTCACATATACGACAAACCGCTGCAAAGTAAAAAATGCCCCATGTTAGAAAATACAAAAGCATGACGTTGCCATGGATACTGATCGGTGTTTGCAATCAGGACTGAAGTGTTTAGAAAAATGTCTGCATTATAAACTAGAAATAATTAGACGGGTTTCTTTGATCTAAATAGAATCCCTACGCGGATAGTTCGTAGTCTGATCGCACTTTCTTTATATGTAAATTTGGCTGGTCATGATACTTGAACCTCGAAATAGATATTAGTCTGGTAGGTAATAGGAAAGGTAGCCACGTAACGCTGGTAAGAGAGAAAAGGTTAAAGACGGGTAAGTTTGAAAGTGCTAGAAATAACTGGACGTGTTATACCATGTATTTACTACGTTGTATTGTGTGTGATATTTTACTTATGGTACTTCGTGACCCTTGCTTGTAACTGCGCATCCTGCTCGCGCGCGGTATTTTCATAGAAAATGAAAAATTATATAAAAGTTAAATTGCCTTTTCTCACAAAAACGTGCCTAATTGATGTCGTATGTTTAAAAAAACCACGTATTGAAGAGAAGTGGTCGCTAATTCACTAGTACCCAGTCCCCAAAAACGGGGGGAAATGTAACATTATTGGCAGGACTTTTCAGAAATTTCCTTTTTTAACTTCATACTCACCATTTATAAGATGTTGAGGTAGCCATTATTTACCATTATTAACGGTAAAAACCCATCTAAGACCACCCCCTAAGTCAAAAACGAATACGGTGATCTCCTTTTTATTTCATATTTTGACTTTATATATGTACTTCTCCTTGTAAACAAAGTTTGAAGGAAAATCTGTTGTAGGATCTATGGGTCCTGAACTACCTTATGTAAGGAATAACACTTTAAATAAAAGATATATACACTTAAAGAGGGAGCACAAATTTTACCCAAATCCCAGTTCATATTTCATAGTCCCAGCACGTTTTTCACAAATCTCGATCCCATTCCCATTTTTCGTTTCTTTGATTATGAATCCCTTTCCCAGTGCATGGAATCCCATTTCCCAGCCCTCCAAAATGGTAAATCCCAGCTTCCATTTTATCCCTTCTGGACGGCCCTCCTAAAACGATTTTCATCAACATTAGTAAGCATTGAATTTTAAATGATAGGTAAAACACCCAGTCTATAAAAAACCTTCAAAAGTCAGTAAGAAATATCTTAACTTCTATTTAGATGTGTTCCTAATTACCAAGTAAACGACGTTGCTAAGTAACGTTAGCTGTTACAGTAAGAATTTGAAAGTAATTAAAAAATGTCAATCAAATAACGAAAATCAACATCCTAACACTGATTTCTCATTCGCAAAAACGGTAAAAGTTGTTAAAAAAATTGTGCAAGAATCGAAAAAATGAACTGTATTAAAGACGTATGAGTTAAACTGTCAAAACAACAATAAATGAAGATTATATTTGAAGAGTAGAAATAATGGAAAGATAAAGTGCTCAGAAGGAGTTTATTCCGGGCGAAAAATAAATTCGGAGAAAATTAATGTCCAGCCTCACTGGGAATAACCTCCAACCTGCTCCCAGTTCTGCCCTTTAGCTCAGCTGGTAGAGCGTCGGTAAAACTCCGAAGGTCGTGGGTTCATATCCGAAAGAGGTTGAACATTAATTTTCTTCGAATTTATTTCCAAGGGTCTTTCGCCTGGAATAACCTCCTTTCCAAGCTCTATAACTTTCCATTACTTCAACTCCTTGTGTTTCATAGTGCCACGTGGTCCACATTAATTTATTTGAACAGAGTAGCACTTATCCGTTAATTGAGCACTTACCAACTCTTGGCCTTCTACATCTGCTTTAACGGACGTTGATTTTATTGCGGAGACGGGATAACATGATTCGATCCAATCCTCAAAAACAAGTCCCTAAAAACAACAACAGGTCCCAAAAACGACAACAAGTCCCCAAAACAACAGCAAGTCCCCAAAACGGCAACGCTACGATAAGATAATCAAGGAAGTTGCCTAGTGTTTTTATTTTTATCTTTGGTCAACGTCGTTTTGAGATAGTTAATATAACCAAAAACCCCGACAACAGTTCTGATCAATAAAAATCTTCTCTTTTGTCGCTGGTACAAATAATGCCGAGGCTGCATTCATTATATATGGATGAGGGGGGGGGGGAGCAGGTGAAATTCAGGGGGATCTGAAAATTATCTATCAGTTGAATGGGGGCTTAAAATTTTATCAGAGAATGAGGGGGGGAGGCAAAATTGCCTTGCCAGGGGGACATGTTAATCTTTTTTTTTTTTGTATTGCAAAGGGGATCTTAAGTAAAATATCTTTTGTACATATAATCTGCCCCCCCTCGACATACATAATAAATACAGACTATGAAGCCTCAGCTGTCTTGAAAAGCTCTACGAAGGATGCGATCCGGTTACCCCACTGATTTAACATAGCTAGAAAACATGAATTATTGATAAACCTGGTTATTGTTTGTCTCAGTCGATATAAAGACACATCAAGAGTAAAGTCAAAAGATTAACAACATCGCGTGCTTACTTCAAGGCTACATGGTACTCTATATAAAATACACCATGGTAATAGGTGCTATACTGGTATTAATCCCTTCTATACTAAACGTTGAAGGTAAGAGAAATACTGAATATGTTTTGCTTTAAATGTTGAAATTAATATGACAATGAAAATGACACTTATTTTTGATATTCGGTTTAATTTGAATTGTAGTAAAAGAATAAAAAAGAAAAATGTCAAAATAATAGTAATAATAACAATATAATGCTGAACCCGTTTTACAAGAAACCCTTTTAACGGTTTTCAGTCTGAATCTTATGATTTTTTAAACTTAATTTGAGAATTTGAAGCTTGGAAAATCCAAACGATTGTAGTGTCAATTCATAGTACGTGCTTGTTTGTGTACGTTCACGCCAAAGATTTTCGCGACGATTTTTCATCGATTTTTGAGTTCAAACCATAAGATAAATTTAATAACACTAGTAAACTTCAAAAGTATAAACACATTTACAAAAATTAGATTTCTTAATATATATATTATTAAGATTTGTTGTCGTGTTCTGTTTTTTGAATGAACTAGCTGTTTTCAAGATTCAAGGATCACTGGTTGTTTTGTTTATATTCAGTAGACGAAAGAATCTCATGTGGACATAGGGATATCACACTTACATTCGCTGTCAGTTCAAAGTACAACTTAAATTAATTGCTAAAACAGCGTTTATAGGAGATTTTAATATCTTTTCATTATCAAATGGTTTCATTTGCAAAACGTTCAAATGTAAGACAAGTTGACAGGGATAGGCTTGACGATAGGTTGTCTCTATGATTTCCGATTTTAATTGTTTTTAGGGTAGTCGTAAGAGACGAGAACTGTATGCTAATGGACATGCGCATTGATTGGTCATCTATCCTGGGGCTATTTCAATCTAGAGATTTGTCTCTCTCTGCTACTGCATAAGCTATAAGCTGTTATCGACTGCTGATGTTATATTTTCTGGAGAGTGGGTGGTTATTTTTAGTAGTACAGGATTATCGATAGATATATAGGGATTCAGATGATGATGATGATGATGATGATGGTAATTATAATAAGGTGCTTATATAGCGCATTTCACAATGTCTCAATGCGCTTCACAGTTCAGTGTCTTCAGTGGAGGACTTTACGGGCTGCATTAGAAGGCGCCATTGGCAGCCGCGCAGCTTACAATCATGAGAAGATAATTAGTATGTTATGCCTCCAATTGGAATAGGCTGTTGAACCGGGAGACAATCCCCTACTCTTCTACGAACAATTCCACAGGTTCTTTAATGTCCTCCAATTGATACAGGTTAAGGAAGGGATGGGAGACAGGGCCTATGGTTTAAAGTCCTTATCCAAGAAGACTTCAAGGTCTAACCACTTGCAGATATTATTACAAAGACAGCACTTTCTCCTCAGTTATTTTAAGACCCTGAAGTGTTGGTTCGGCCGGGATTCGAACCCCGACCTCCCACACAACAGACCGGCACTTTTCCAATTGAGCTATCCGGGCAGCAGTTGTGGGAAAATAACAAAATAATTGAAGTAAAATGCCTCATGTCTTCGAGGGGATATCATCATTATACTTGTTTTAATTACTTATAGTTAATTTTTTTACAGTCAGATTTCACAGTCATAGACATAAAAAGGCTTTTCCTGGTTCTTGGGAACGAGCATCGAGAAATATACACGCATCACGAGTTTCAGAAAAAGTGGGCAGCAAGTGTTTATGCCCGCCGTATTGGATTTTTTAAAAAAAATTTCATCTGGTATTCTTAACTATTCTTACGGAAAATCTTTAATACAGCGGCATAAACAACACTTGGTGCCCACTTTTTCCGACTGTGAGCATTCGCACAAACTAATCGCGAAATAGGCCACGTTCGATATTGGCCTTTCCCAAGATAAAGTTGAGTGCTCGAGGAAATGTACTTGTACTTACCAGTAGCTATCTTCTTATTGGATATACAGAGATTCAATCGTGCTGATTAACCAGAATGTCTATTGTATAATTAGCACTTCTGTTTGCTTTATTGTCCAACGGTCCAATGTCATATTGTTCTTAATAAGTGTGAGATCATGACGATGTTCAGAGCACGATAGTTTGTATTCAAAGCGAGGCTTTGGTAAGTACATGTGCACTGGGCTGCATGTATCTTGGGAAAGGCTTATATCAACATCCTAGCATGATAGCGAGGCTTCCGGGAATAAAACAATCAAAATACCACCTAAAAGGAAGAGAGTAAGAGAATATATTTTTTGGAAATTGTACAATAATGCTGTTGGGTTCGAAACTCGCTATTTTTCCAGCCAAAATAATGGGGGTGGTGGGGAAAAAAGGTCTTTTGGTAGGAACGTCATGCATAGAAAATTCAGTTTATTCCTAACACTAATGATACTTGGTAGTCGTATTGTTGTGTCTACATGATGTACCATGCGATGGATGCCTTGCAATGAAACCAGAACTTGAAGATTTCGAACGTGGCCTATTCATGATGCGTGTATTGAAATGTTATCGAACAAGATTATCCATTGAATCCCATATCACATAAGAATCTCGCGTAATGATTGGCTTAGAGGTGTGGCTTAGAACTTTCAAGACTCCCCAATTTCTCCTCCGCCCCCCGCCGACTTAAATAATGACCAGTCCCTAATGTTCCTTATCCATAGGCATTCAGCTGTGCCTTTCCCCCTGTTCCTCTTCCTGTAATTCTAAAGGGAAAAAATGTGACAAACTTGATTACCAGACAAAACCGCATCCTTAAAACAGCGCCCGCAGACACTTGATTGAATGAACGACAAGAGGACACTGAAGGGGGAAAACGAAACGAAACGAAACAAAGAAAAACAAAAACAAAACAAACAAAAAACAAAAACAAAAACAAAACAAACAAACAACAAAAACACGATTACATCAAGAACTGATAGAAAAAAATACCAGCAGACCTTGAACAGGGCTTCTTATGTTCCAGGTTGTGCAGATTTTATACCAGTGGGCGTCACAAATAGTACCATTATTCCCGATATTCTGATGTCAGCATCGACTTCTTTTAGGGAGTCAGTAGACTATCTCACGGCCAAACATGGCCGGTTATATGCGACAAGAAGCTGGTGTCCAATGCGTTCGGAAGGAGACGACTGGCTTCAAGTGGACATGGGCAATTACTATAACGTTTGTGGTATTGCGACTCAAGGAAAGGAATACAGGACAGACGAATGGGCGACAAATTATACTATAGCTGTCTCTCTTGATGGAGTAACTTGGAAAGATTATACTGAAAAGAACCAACTTAAGGTAAAATTTGATTGTGTGTTTATGGCATGGTCAACACTGAGCGTGCGTCCACTGAGTTACGAATGTATGCGCACAAAGGAAGGCTATACTAAGCACAAGGGAAGATTAAGATCTGCACGAGGCTAAGCCGAATGCAACTCTAGCTTCTTGAGTGCTTGCCATAGCAGCCGACCAAGTGTACCCATAACTCATTGGATGTACAGCTGAGTGTTGACCATTCTTTTATAACACAGCTTAACCTGAAAAAAGTAATTATTTTATGGGTAGAAATGTTTGATAGTCGAAAACTTCATCTGTCTTTGATGGAGTGCGCGCGCTTGAGCACGTTAGCGTGCAATCCATCAAGTATTTGATGCATGCTAATAAACCAATCAGGGCGTGCGTATACTATCGAAGCTATGTTATAAAAATTAAAATCTTAGGATACTGTTGTCGCGCGCGTGCACCGCATACGTGCATGCGTAGTAAGAAATAAGGAGTCTGGAAACGAGATTGTCGGCACCGCTAAAGGTGCAACAGAAGAAATTAGCTACATGAATACGCAACAGGTTTCAGAGGTCATTTTATTAAAACCAATTTGATGTAATTTTTACGTTATCATTTAGCTGTAAGTAAAAAAAGATTATTCTTTTTAGGTTTTTGATGGCAACGTGGATGGAGTTTCAGTCGTACAACACAACCTTAGTTCAATATGGACAAGATACGTCCGCTTTTATCCAAAAGGATACAAGCTATGGCCGTGCTTAAGAGTAGAAATCTACATAGAACTAACGGCCCCAGTCATTACAGTTAAACCAGTATCTCAGACCATTGCTGTGGGACAACACCTTCTGCTAAACTGTTCATCAAAAGGCTCTCCAAAACCACAGGTCACGTGGACACTTAACGGAAATGACGTCATCTTTGGTCAAATTTTACTTAATGAAAGCTTGTTGGTCAAGTCTGTCGAAAATGATAAAAATTTCGAAGGCAATTATCGTTGCGTAGCAACAAATAAAAAAGGTTCGGCAACAATTAATGCTATGGTGACCATTCATGGTGAGTAGTTAGCATTATACGTATTGTGTAGCAACAGTAGAAGGCTGAAGATTTAGCAATTTATAAAATACGGAACGTTTGGAAAATCTCCAAATGTAGGAATGTATTGTTTGGCTAGACACCATTTGTTCTCTCTTCTTTTTACCTTAATATCACTTATTTTCGCGATTTAAAAAAAATAGCGAAGTTAAAGTCCCGCGAAAAAAAAGGTGCCGCGATAATTACAGACGCGAAATTTAGTGACCTTTATAAAATCCTTTATTTAAGCTTTCCGTCTGCCAGGAGTTTAGATACGAGTAGGAGGGCTTAAATTTCAGGTCAACGCAAAGCTGGTCGAAAAGTCTAAAAGCTTATTGGCAGCGCCATCGAGCTAAATAGTGTCTCGGTTGCTTAGATCAGTGTACTTTTAAAAGATGTTACTACGTTGCTGAACGTTTCAGCCAGTTGATTGTTGTGTACAGAAATGAAAATTTAAAAAACGAGCACCAGTTAGTTGATTCGCGAAATTTAATTAACTTGAAAAACGGAGATTCATCAAAATCGCGAGATATAAGTCCCGCGAAATATTTCTATTCCAAATTCGCGAAATTAAAGTCGCGCGAAAATAAGTTATAATAAGGTTAATAAGGTACGCCATTTGAAAGCTCATAACATTGTTAATATGCAACCAAAAATCATGAAACTCAGTAAATGTGCTATTTTCCATCTGCTATATCTAATGTCAGAGCCACTTTTATTCAATTTAAGTTATGAACTCAGACCCAGTCCCTTGCTCGTTTCTTTTTTACTACGACGAAGGGAGACGAAGGACTATCGTCCGAAAAGTAAACTCGTTTTTATTCACGGTGTTTCAAATTACCTTAAAACTCATCCATTGATTCTATGCATTATACACCGACGCAGCTCAAACTAGATTAATCACTAGTTTTCTTTCGTTTTGTAAAGGGCTAAGATACTTTCTTAACTTTCACTGTTTATTGTGACAGAGAAACCGAAGGTGTTAAACACGTTAGGTGCCTACAGTTCGTATCTACGAGGAAGTACCGCTGTGTTGTCATGCTATGGTTTAGGGGATCCATCACCAACAATCACGTGGACAAAAGATGGAAGCACGCACATACCACGTGGTCAAGTGCATGCTGACGGTCGTGTTCTCGTGATCAATAGCGTATCAACACGTGATCAGGGCGTGTATCGATGTGTGGTGTCTAACTCTCTTGGACAGGCAATATCGGCTACCAATCTCACAATTATAGGTATTTATCAAAGCACAATTTGTATTGTTAAAAGACCCATTCATTTTGCCTCAATATTACTGTCTCATGCAGTTTTTATTTCGTTTCACAAGTCCTACTTTTATATCTTAATGTATCTTTCTATGTCATTAAGAAGAAACATAAAATACAATATAAACCGGATGGGTCAGGTGGTTGGGGACCGGTAGGGGCAGGTTGGGGTTCTAGTCCCGCCGGTAGGGGCAGGTTTGGGTTCTAGTCCCGCCTGTAGGGGCAGTTCCGTCGGTCGCTGAAAGTCAGGGTTTGAGTCCCGACCGGACCAACACTCAGGGTCTTAAAATAAATGAGGAGAAAGTGATGCCTTTGCAATTACATCTACAGATGGTTAGACTTTCACGTCTTCTTAGATAAGGACTTTTAAACGTAGGTCCATTTGACTTGACATAAAGAGGGACCCTTATCCTGGTCTAATGGCCTTCGACCTTAATGGACAAAAATAAATCAAAATAAATCAATAAATATTCAAACTTGCAGTGACTTTTATCATAGTTAACATGTGTATTAACTATGCTTTTTATAAACCATTCACTTCAACAGATCGACCGAGTATAGATACAGTACGAACACGTAGTACAATACAGGCTAGTCTACGTCAAGCTGTCAATGTTGGTTGCTATGGAAACAGTATTCTTCCTCTAACGTACACCTGGTCAAAAGATAAGGTGGCAGTGACCGATGGTAACCATGACAACAGTACAGTTCGGGTATTTGGTAACTTATTGGTGATAACTCCTAAAGAACCACGTGATTATGGCACGTATGTATGTCACGTGAACAATTCAGTGGATACAGCCACGTTTGATATCGAGGTTATTCCATTTGGAACAAGCCATTCAGGTATCAGGAATAGGTAGTTTGCAATCATTCCTAAGGGAATAAACGTGGTGGTCATGTTGGATGATGTTCACTATAGGTGGTTTGGAATCATTCCTAAGGGAATAAAAGTGGTGTTCATATTGGATGATGTTCACTATAGGTGGTTTGTAATCATTCCTGAGGGAATAAAAGTGATCATCATATTGGATGATATATAACAGAAGCTAACAAGAAATGGATGTTAAACATCATCCAACATGTCTGTCACTGTTCTGATTCCCTTGGGATTACAAACCACTTAATATTGTCTAAAGAAATTTACGATATTCAACTTACCCATTGATAAAAAACGCCCTGGGATCCCGGCAGTTTCCTCATACATTACATTAACCGGTGGCGTTGCCAGCGTGGCTAGTCCTTGTGGTGTATTGGTTAACATATCAGACTAGTAACCCAAGATGTGGGATTCCATCCTCGCCAAGAGTTTAATGTTATTTTTCTATTTATTCTTTCTATATCTATGCACACCCAACCCATTTACTTAACTTTCTTTTCTAATATTGTCTACATGTCTCTTGTGTCTGGTGGGGCACAAACCTACGTGAATGGTCGCTTGTATTGTTCTCGACCGACAAGAAAAACTCAGTTCAATCCCAACTGGACTTCAGTGGACGAATAGCCATGCACTTTAATCATGTCTTCAAGCTTTGAAACGTAAAGATTTCTGTCCATAATGATTAAGGAGGAATCTTTATCTCCCGAAATTATCACTATATTGGGATTGGTAGCCAATTTGTGTAGGACATTATAGGTGTAATCTTGTTTTAGGTTGTTGAGAAACAACTGTGTTATTGTAGACTCTTAAGATGTGTTTGTAATCTTCTTGTTTGTGCTGTGGAATATCAGGCAGTGTTTGTGTGAGCAATTTTTCCATTTCTGATGCAAGGTCCAGTTTGATGTATTTATTCTTATTAATAAAACTACGATCAAAGCTTGAAGACATGATTAAAGTGGGAATCAACAAAAGCAAATACATAGAAGCAGTTGCATACCACCATACAAGATCTGAAGTCCTTCCAAAATTTTCTGACTAGAAATTTCAAATCCAGTTTGCCCTCAGACAAGATCAAACCTACATCTAATCAACCTGCTTTCCTTTATGGCACAGCGAAGACCCATAAGTTTTCCAGTGTTGACGAAATCAGTAAAGACAACTTGAAACTACGCCCTATCGTTAGCACCACTGGCACTTTTGACTATGAGACAGCTAAATATCATGCATCCTATCTAGTGCCTCTTACTTCTAATGAATATAACATCAAAACCACTACCGACTTTGCATCTCGTTTAGCAGATCGTAAAATAGAAGATGACGAGATCCCTGTATCATATGATGTCACATCGTTATTTACAGAGGTTCCTCTTGACGAAACAATCAACTACATCATCGAAGAAATCTACTTCAAAAACAAATTACCAACACTAGGATCAAAACTACTTTTCAAGCGTCTGCTCTGCCATGTTACTAAAAATACTGTTTTTAGTTTCAATGATCGTCTTTATAGACAGATAGATGGATGTGGAATGGGTAACCCGCTCTCGCCTGTCATCGCTAACATTTTTATGTCGAAACTGGAACAAGATGTAGTCCGTCCGTTCAACCCACCTTTTTACGATAGATATGTCGATGACGTTTTCTCCAAAATGAAACGAGGGGAACCAGACCACCTATTTGAACAACTCAACAACTAGCACCTTAATATCCGTTTTACAGTTGAAGAAAACCCGAACCACTTCCTGGATACAGCGTTCTCATGTGAAAACAACGAATTCAAGCGTCACGTCTATCGAAAACCAGGAAAATATCCCATTCATTGGTCGTCACAAGTACCAAAAATCTGGAAGAAAAATACAATAGTCGGAGCCTCCACAGAGCAAAGCGCATTTCTACCAACTTTGACGAAGGTGTAAAGCAAATCACAAAAATGTTCCTACAGGCTGGATACCCCAAACGTTTTATTCAATCTACTATAGATAGTTTCCTGTACAAACAAGATGAGGAGAATAAGCTAATCCCTGATTATTTTTTCGATGAAAGGAAGAAAGTTTTCATTAAACTTCCCTAACTGTACGGACAACGAACAACTCGCCCGACGTTTCTTAAATAAACTTAACCAATACACCGACGGAAAATATAAGTTTATTTTCCTGCTGGCAAACCAGGAAAATCAAGAGCCTATTTAAACTCAAGGACAAAAACAGATACCAATCACCTGTTATTTATAAAGCAGAATGTACGTGTGGAGAAACTTATATTGGCGAAACCATGAGAAGTTTTGATGCACGCAAAGCAGAACATGAAAATCCATCACATATTTCACAACCAGCACGTCACTTTAAAAATCATCCCAGTCATTCATGCACATGGAACATAGTTCATAAGGAACTCTTTATTCAAAAGAAGAACAATAGAAGGCCTTTTGATTGCACGTGAACAGCCTAGCTTAAATAAACAAGTACAATGCTTCATTGCAATCCTTTATCCATCTGGGATTTCATAAACTATTTAAACTGTTTGTATATTCAAGAGATCACACTGAAGATGACGTTTTAGTCGAAAACGTTATGACTTTTATAATTTTTAATTCTTATCCTTGCAAATATTATTTATTATTATTATTATTTTATTATCGGGCCACTCAGAAGTGGACCTTTGTTGATTTCTCGGTGCCTTGCGATCGTAATGTGGCGGTGAAGGAGGAGGAGAAGTTTAATAAGTATTCTCCTCTGGCAAAGGAAATTAGGAAGATGCACCGGGTATCAACAA
>JANTNT010039556.1:1006-12573 GCA_024752375.1 Entacmaea quadricolor | reverse complement strand
TAAATGTTGACATGACCTATTGTAATCGGATCTACCAAACAAAGATTATAATGGTCAGCTACAGTTGTAGTAACACATGCAAATATTCTCATTGTAAAGCTCGCTATAAGATCGAAGAAAATACGTCTCAGAATTCAAAATTTAACATGTCTCCTTTATTTTTTAAACTACCATGAATATCTAGGTCTAGGTAGATAAATAAACGGGCGGCTAACAACACTTCCTTTTGTTTATTTCAGCAGCGGTGGCGGAAGCGAAAAACTTTGGTAAATCTGATTACAATAGATCATTTCAAAAAAAAATGTTCAGCTTCCGGCCGCCGCCCCTGAAATATCAAGGCTATACAGAGCAATTTGCAATAACGCAATCCCACATGGCTTAACTGCCCATTTTAGATCAAAAATAAATCGGTCCCCAAAGAGGAGGTTAATCTTTGTCTAAACTTTCTCTAAATCTTAAAATTGATTCAAAATAAATTATTTGTTCGTTTAATTTTCAGAAATTTGACGATGCTTTTGCCAAATCTGGACGATTATCCCTCCCCAACAAGCTTTCTGATTACGACAATAACAAAGACGGTTACATCTCTTTGGCCGAGTTCAAGCGAGTCATGCCACCCGTCAAGGACATCAAGCAAATCCAAAAAATATTTAAGTTCCTTGACACGAACGGTTGGTATTCATGCTCACTGGTTTTTCTGTTGTTCTCAAATATTAGTTAAAATTTTAATCAAAACACAAAGTATGTCACAAAACATGTCACATCATTTTTAAAAGTCCAAATCGCAAAGTAGTTATACAATAGCAATAGCAATAACAGTAACAGTAACAGTAACAGTAACAGTAACAGTAACAGTAACGACAACGCTAACGACAACGCTAACAATAACAATAACAAATAACAAATAACAATAATTCAATGGAACGTAATAATAATAATAATAATAATAATAATAATAATAATAATAATAATAATAATAATAATAATAATAATATGATCATGAAAGGCTAGAAGACCTCATGGCCTTCATGGCTTTAATACTGCAGATAATAATAATAATAATAAATAATATTTTATACAGCGCCAATTGCGCTATGTTCAACAGTGCTTTACATGTATATTTAAATATAGGGTTAAGAGAAAATCATATCAGGAGCATATGTTAAAGAGAAAACACTATTGGAATTAAAACTATTATTATTATCTTTATTATATATAGATTTTGTATTTAAAAATATGTTGCTAGATTAAAAGATAATTCAAACATTCATTCAATAACACAAAAAATCATTCAAAAATTCATTAAATTCATTCAAATTCATTCAATTAATATAAATTCATTCAATAACCCAAATGTGTGATTAAAAATAATAAAAGCTCAAGCATATGCTTCTTAAACAAAAGTGATTTAACCTCGCGTTTAAAAGTTGATAGAGAGCTCGATCTAGTTACATTTGAAGGAAGGTTGTTCCAGAGCTCAGGGGCTGCATAGGAGAAAGCTCGTCTCCCATAATTTTTATGCCTGTAAGATTTTTTTAATGAGAAGATTTTGAGATAAAGATCTCAAGACACGTAATGGCATATATGTATTTATCAACTCACACAAATAGGATGGAGCCTGATTTTGTTGAGTTTTGAATGTAAGTAGCAAGATCTTAAAAATAATACGCTGCTCTACAGGTAACCAGTGTCGGTTATGCAGAATGGAAGTTATATGTTCTTGCTTCCGTGAAAAAGTAACAGGTCTGGCTGCTGTATTTTGAACATGTTGTAATTTATTCAGATAATTCTTGGGAAGGCCATATAACAAAGAATTGCAGAAATCAAGTTTCGAGAAAATCAGGACATGGACAAATGTTTCACATGTCTTCTGACTCAAATGTTTTCTGATTTTCAAATATTGTGAATATTGTAAAAACAGGCCTTGCAGGTAGAGGCAATAAGGTCTTCAAGTGATAGTCTCTCATCAAAGATGACACCAAAGTTACAAGCAGATGCCGTTTTAGACTTCGAGATGGTTCAGTAGTGGACGAGGACAATTTGGATTAGATAAAACAAGGATCTCAGTTTTGCCACTATTCAGTTTCAATTTGTTGCAGATCATCCATTTATCAATTTCTAAAAGACAGGTCTCAATTTGATGATTTGCTAACTCTAATTCAGCTGAAGTAGACGTCGAGAATGAAAATTATAGTTGTGTGTCATCTGCATAGAGATGGGAGTTTATCTGATACTTTCTTATGATGTCGCCAATAGGTGCAGTATATAACAAAAACAATATGGGTCCAAGGATTGAGCTATATGGAACTCCACATTGCACAGGAAGAAGTGAAGATGAGCCGGCACCATTCACTTTCACCCGAAAGCATCTATCATTAACATACGATTTAAACCACTTGTAACAATCACCCTTAATGCCATATCTAGCAGAAAGCCTATCAAGAAGAATGCAGTGATCGACCATAGAACGCTGCAGACAGATCTAGAAGTACTAGAATAACTTCTGACTGTTGGTCAAGAGATTGAAGAACGTCATTATGAACTCTCAATAGTGCAGTTTCAACACTTTGAAATTTCTTGTAAGCAGATTGAAAATTTTCATGTAGATCATTTTTCTCTAGGTGTTCCAGTAATCTTAGAGAGAGATTTCAGAGTTGATATCGGTCTGAAACTGGCGATATCATCTGAAGGCAAAGAATGTCTTTTTAGAATAGGCCTAACAATAGCCTCTTTCAGATTGGTTGGCATGTTTGAAGTAGACATCGATAAGTTGACAATCTTAGTGATAATAGGAAGGAGCACCTCTATGCAGCTTTTAAGAATATAACCATGTAGGGGATCCAGATCACAGGATTTGTTGATGAGTGGAAATATAAGCTTTGACAAATCATCACAGGAAATCTCAGAAAAGGATGACATGTTTAGACACAGGTAAAAGAGTTAATGGGATCTCAGGATAGGTCAGATACAAAGCTACTTTGAATAGTCTCTATTTTGGCAACAGAATATTTTTTCGTAAAATTCTGAAAAGCAATTTAAGTCGGGTTCCCTGTGCGAGTGCCATCAAGTCTGCATTGTCTGGATCTTGTCTGGTCTTGCCTGAACGTGAGGAACCAAATGGTTACATATTCAGTCGGAATCCGCGAAATGCTAGTTCATCTTCTTGATATCACTGACTTTAAATCCTCCTCTCTGTTAAGAGCATCAATAGACAATGAATCGTCCTTTGGACTTGTAGTATATGTAGTTCTTAGTTATTTAAGAATTCCTTTCAATAAATCGTCCTTTTAAACATTTTTTGTATACGATTTCAATGTGTTTATATTATAAGACAAAAGTTGATTTGTTTCTCGCGATCGGAACCTAATTTGTAAAAGATTTGAAAGATATATTGTCGATCTTTTACCTTCTCGAGACTTCATCTCCCCATGATTCTTTTGATCTGAGTCTTCAAACCATTAAATATAAGAATGATTTGCTGTTTAAGAATTATTCAAAACGCCATTTTAGGTATTGTCATAAGATTTTGTCGTGTTGTTTAGCAGCAAGATCCACAACCGGACATAAAATAGATCATTTTTTTATCCTGTAGAAAATCTACTGAATAAGAATCGAATTAGCTATATATTTCTGTAAGATGACTGGTTTCACAGCCCTTATATTTTTCTGTAGATTATTTGTGCGTAAAATATCGCTTTGAGGTCTTTAAATTTTAGATAACGTAAAACATGCATTCGTACCTTACATGCACACGCATAATTAAACAAATTTTGGTTTACAATTAAGCTTGGAACAGCGGTCAATTAGAACAACGCATGCGTAGAATTTGTTTTGTATCACGTGATTTTTAAGTCAACCATACCAAAACTTTGATTGACACTCACAACAGTCGAAATCTGCCATAGCTGCCATAAATTAAAACGTCAAACATCGATTGACAGCTGCCATTTTGTTAATTTCTGATAAAAATCTTGGGAACCCTGTGGTGAAGTCATAGACTACTGCGCAATTTTGCTAACACCTTACTGAGTGAGGGAGTGAATGAGTGACATATTTGCATCCCTCATAATAATTAGTTTCTATGCTTTGCATATCCACGAGTTAAAAATCAAAGAAAAAGATTTGCATCAACATCTGATATTTCTACAAATTGAATTTAAATCTTAACATAGAACTATAATCTTCATCTTTATTTATTTCAGGAGACAAGTACATCGACTGCAAGGAGTTCCTTCGCGGCAACATTTACACCGGTGGGGAAAAGGTTGCTTGTTGAGCCGGTTAACACGATGAAACTTATAACCGTCTTGATAAACTAAGTACACTGAGTAGAAGCGTTGCGCTAATTCTTTGTAGCTATAGTCAGACGTAAAATAAAAATGCATACATAAAATACGAAAAGCCGATGTGTATTTGTTTTCTTTTCTGCCCCCACCCTCTCTGGGGATTGTTTTCTTTTCTGCTTTTCTTTTTTGCTTTTCTTTTCTGCCTACCCATTGTCTTTTTTTCCTGCCTCCCCTAGGGATTGTCTTCTTTTCCGCCTCCTCTGAAATCTGGAATCAAAGACTTTAACAGATTGAAAGGGAAATATTCCTTAAATCTAAGAAATTCAGAGATGGTAAAGGGGATGACTAGTTACCACCTTTTGTTTGTTTGTTTTTTTGTTTGTTTGTTTGTTTGTTTGTTTGTTTGCTTTTTTGCAATTTTCCCGCATTTTTATAAGTTAATTTCTTGTGATATTGGTGCGCATTTGGCCAAGGAATGATAGGGTTCATTCATTCTACCTTTACAGCTCAGGCCTGGCCAGGGGGGATAGTGGGATACCCAAATACCCGATTTTTTCCACTAAGATAATATAACCAATATAACTATACAATTTTTTTTAAATCGTTTTTTTATTTTTATTTTTTTTAATGTTATGAGCTTACAAAACATACCCAAATTTCACGAATAAATTCTGAAAGGAAACCAAATATCCAAAATTTTGCCTCGATACTCGAATACCCGAAAGAATAGCCGTAATACCTGAATACCCAAAACCCCTGGCTGGGCCTGACAGCTGAGAAATTTGGACCTAAATCATAATAAAATGTATTTTCACAAGATGTTATTGTACTCGGATCGAGCATTGACACGTGTTCAACTGTTGCATGTGTTTATTTACTTCTTTAACACTTAAAGTCTTACAGGATCGTTTATAAAACCTGTTGATATTAATTTTGATGTTAAATTTGATGTTAACATTTTAAACACAAATATTCATATCAAACAATTTTCCCTACAAATGTCAGATTTGCTCAAAATGATGAGCAAGCAATATTTTGTCAGCGGATTTTCCCATGGTACACGTGCAAACAATATGGCGTCTCTTGCCTTGGCAAAACGTGCAAGACCAAACCTGGACATTTCAAGGTGTTAGAAGAAGGTTTTCCTAATGTTTTGTCTTCAGTAAAACCCAAAAAAGCTGCTACGGGCACTGTGGATTCCAAATCGCTGTTTGAAATAGAGGTTTCTATAGAAATAATGAAAATCACGATAAACGGTTCTACGATCAGGAGTCTTGCGTCGAACTGATGTGGTACTCTACTCACCAACATCAACTTCAGTGCAAAAGTTACATGGACTTTTCTCAAGCAATCATACTAAAATACAAACCAAAATGCTCAGAAATAACTTTAGTTTATCATGATGGGTGGGCAACTTTTCCTCGTTGCACGTTCGAAGAGATAATTTGATGAATCGACGAAAGATGTATTGTATTCTGGCACATTTATTTATTCAATGAATTTCGTAATATCTGGCAATACGAAAAACAGCATATAGAACAATAGAATCTTACCTATTCGAACTGTATTTATATGGATTATTTTTGTCTTTGCGTTTTAATTACTGAGCTATCAAAGAAGACATTTATTTTTAGTTTTTAGTTAACAACCTTTTTGGTCCAACTAGAATTCGCCGAGCAATGTGCACTCGAACAATTTCCTTTAAGCTTAGCAGGCAACATAATGACAATTTGTTTATCCAAAGTCTGAAGTTTCGTGAAAATCGTACGATATTTTTTGTGAGCAATTGCAAAAATGTCAAAATACCAATGTCAAAATGTCAATGTCAAAATACCAATGTTACAAAATCGGTCTGTGGGCAAACGTGAATACCAAATAAATTCCGAATACACCTATAAAAGCCTAAATGATTGATGAAAGTATAAACCTTGCTGTCAAGAACAATACTGATAGACATACATGATTTAAGTTAACAACTAGTGAACTAAAACTTCTCTTTACCACAGCCACCTCCCAAACTCATGTTTTATTCAATGGTCTTTTTATGATCAAATTGATGGGGTTTCTATGGGGTCCCCGTTAGTCCTACTTTTGCTAATCTTTTTATGGGGCATCACGAAAAGTTTGGTTGGAAGCTATATGATGACGGGGCTATTAATTTTTATCTCAATATGTAGACGACAGGTGTTTTTTTTTTTTTTTTTTTTTTTTTTTTTGACACTGAAGCAGATGCCATCTCGATTTTTGAATATATCAACATACAACATCGTAATATACGCTTTACTATGGAAAAGGAGATAAATCATAAATTGCTGTTTCTTGATATTCTAGAATTTTTCCTAAGAAGATCTTTACAGGTCTTTTAATGATTTCCTTTAGCTTTACTTGTTTTTCTTACAAGATAGGCTTAATAAATACACTTGTTAACCGGGTGTACAAAATCAACAGTGCATGGCCGGATTTTAATTCCATGAAGATATTTCCTACCTAACTAACATCTTAAAGGAAAATTGCTTTCCCACTCACTTAATTGAGGGAGTTATTAAGAAATACCTTTGCAAAGTCACCGAGAAAGAAAATTCTAACGAGAATGGGGATAAAGGTTCTTGCAAATATTTCTTTTAACTCCCATTTGCGGGTTAATTCCTTTTCTAAAATAACACACAAGCGGTTGCGATAAATTCTTAAACGCTATTATAAGGATGATCTCAACCTCAAAGCTGTATTTACATCTTTTAAAATAGGCAGTTTATTTAGCGCTAAAGACCTGATCCCAAGAGGACTCCGTGCGGGTGTGGTATACAAATTTTCCTGCGCTAAGCTGTGCAGCCAGCTATGTTGATGAAACCACTCGACATCTTGCCACTCGCGTACTTGAGCATTTGGAGACGGATAAAGCCTCGCATATATTTAAACATCTTTCAAGTTCAGAGGCGCAATAGTGACTTATTTAAGATTTTAAATAAAGTGTCCTTGGGCATTCATCTTAGACTTAAAGAATCGCTACATATTCTTTGGGAGAAACCATCAATACACCAACAAACCAAACATGTTAAGTTAAAACTATTATTGTAATTTTTGTATATACCTTTGTTTACGTTGATTATTTAAGCCGCTTTGTAAACTTTATCAATCACTACACTAAAGATGGGAGACAAACTCCCGAAGCAAGTCTGTTTCTTTAAAAGTAGTCGTTTTGACTTTCAAATTAATTATAAAATAACTACCAGAAATCCGACGTTCTGATTGGCTGAAGAGCGCGTTTTTAAGAGAGTTAAAACATAGAAATTTTTGAGATAGTTTATAAAAGCAATAAAATTCATTTTACATGTCTTAAACTGTTATAAACACACTTGGGATGTTGGGAGAACACTCAAAAAGTCGCCCGGACACTCGTAATTTTCAAACTTTTCTCGTGTTATCCCAACATCCCGCGTGTTTTATAAGTTTAAAACATGGGAAATGAATCTTATTGCTTAATTATTAAGCTTCTGCTTCTCAGCCTTCTAAATGATGAAGCTACTACCCTGTACTTATTTCAGAAGTATCAGAGTGTTTTTGACGCGACACGAGTTAAGAAGAATCCTAAATTTGCGCTCACTGGAGTCACCTTAAGGAACATCCACAACAGCGTAATTGTTTTTAATAATTTTTCGCTTTCAAGGTTTAAGGAAGTAAACCTCCACAAAATTTAATAGTCAGTAGAGTATTTCCGCACAAGAGCGCTAGCGATGCAAATGAGCACTATTAGACCTTAAACATGCAAGCTATAGCAAAAATACCATGCACTTGCACCTATTGTTTTTAGTTCAAGAGAAATAAATGACCATTTCTTTATACTTCTGGTTTTTCTAATATAACAGCAAACTACAACCTGAGCCGGTCCGCGGCTTCGACCACTTAAATACAGATTTGTTAACTCTTGTACAATTAATTTAAGACTACGCTCAGTTAGGAACATGCATAACTCTATGACACTGGGTAAGATTCATCTTTGGGTGGCACCAAATTCCATTTGTACATTTGTAATCCTTTAGGTGCTTAAATATATGATCAATTTTAACTCTTTTGCTCGGACGGTTCTCGATTGAAAGCCCTAGCTCTTCATCTATCCCTGTTGTTCATTCGTCTTATTTGAATGTGCCTGCCTAAGGGTGACAGTAGGGGTGCGTTTCCCTGGTATCCCATATCAGTCAAAAGCACTACACCTGAATATCTAGAGAAAATCCAGACCCTATTGGCACAATAAGGCGATAGTTTTGCTAATTACGAGTTCCTCCTAAGAAACTTGCCTGTAGAAACCGAATGTTATCTCTATCGTCACAGATGATTTGAGTGTTCAAAAGATAAGGTAACATACACGATTAATAAACGCTTCTCGTCCGCTCGATCCATCGTTGAGAACAAGAGAATCAAATATCAAAAGCTAAGAATGTCAGAGTTTGCTTGTTCAAGGGAAGAGGACGTGGACAACATTGCCCCTCAAAAAGCAGAAACTTATGCGAGAGGCGCACAATACACACAAAGAAATCTGTAAAAAGGCTTCCGCAGGAATAGCACTCATGAAAAGACCTCCAGGATTTACAAGTTTCTATTCTTTATTTCGATCTTACCAACAAGAATTTCCTATTTCTTCTCCCTGCTCCCTAGGATTTCCAGCCGGTACCTTTTTACCTTACAACCCCCACCCCTCAAGATTTTAATTTAATTTCGATCTTTAACCCCCTGGATTTCCTGCACGAGGTCATCAATCCCGGGGTTGCAAAACTTGAATGCAATGAACCATTCTTATACTCGCCCATACTATTTTAGTTTCTTGTTAGTTCTCTCTTGTGCTTCGAGAGTTTTTCTCCCGGTTCTCCATTTTTCATCCCTCCGTAAAAATCAACATTCCAAATTCTATTTGGATCTTTAGGCGTTCGCTTTATTGGAACCTAGCTCTGTGTGATCGGCCCCCTTGTGACATAGCAACAAAAAGCTTTGTAAATTCGAATTTATTTATTTAAAATACAATATTTTAAGACGAGTACGTTCGTTTCCTTTAGCTTTTATTGTTTACTCTAGGCCTTATTAATCGCTTATTTCTTTATATTTGTTTATTAACTCTTATAACTTATTTAATTTCAGAACGTTGTTAATCTTGTAACTGAGTGCTACTTTGCACAAGCCTGAAATTATAGAATATATTTTTTTAATTTCTCAATTTCCCTTCTTTCCGTCCTCCCTTCCTTTCTTCTTTCCATCCCTCTTTTCTTCCTTCCATACTTTCTTTCTTCTTCCCTTCCTTCGTTCCTTCCTTTGTTCCTTCTTTCCTTTTATACTCCCTTCATTCCTTCCTTCCTCATTTTCTTCCTTTCTTCCATATTTTCTTCCTTCCATACTTCCTTCCTTCCTTCCATACTTCTTCCTTTCTGCCTTCAATAATTCCTTCCTTTCTACCTTCTTTCCTTCCTTCCTTCCTTCCATACTTCCTTCCTTCTTTCCGACATTCCTTCCTTCCTTCCTTCCTTCCTTCCTTCCTTCCTTCCTTCCTTTCTTTCTTCTTGTTTTCCTTTCTTCCTTTCTTCCTTACTTGCTTTATTTCCTTTTATCTTTCTTTCTTTCTTTCTTTCTTCCTTTCGTTCTTCCTTCCTTCCTTCGTTCTTTTCCTCCAAACTTTTTTCTTCCTTCTTTCCTTTCATACTTTCTTCCTTCCATATTTCCTTCCAATATTCTTTCTTTTATTCTTACTTTCTTCTTTCTTTCCTTCCTGCCTTTCTTCCTTCCTGCCTTTCTTCCTTTCTTCCTCATTTTCTTCCTTCCATGCTTCCTTACTTCCATTCTTCATTCCTTCTTTCTTTCCTTCCTTTCTTCCATACTTCCTTCCTTCCTTCCTTCTTTCTTCTTCTTCCTTCTTTTCTTCCTTACTTCCCTTTTTTCTTCCTTCCCTTCTTCCTTCCTTTCTTCCATATTTTCTTTCTTCCTTTCTTCCTTCTATACTTCCTTCTATGCTTCCTTCCTTCCTTTTTCTTTCTTTCTTTCTTTCTTTCTTTCTTTCTTTTTTTCCTTCCTTCTTTCCTTCCTTCATTCTTTCCTTTCATAATTCTTTCTTTCCTTCCTTTCATACTTCCATATTCTATACTTCCTTGCCTTTTTTCTTCCATACTTTCTTCCTTACTTCCTTCCTTTTTTTCCTTACTTCCCTCCTTCCCTCCTTCCGTATTTTTTCTTCCATACTTTAGTTTCTCTTCTTTTATTTTATACTTTCTTCTTTCCACATTTCTTTCCATATTTCCTTCCATATTTCCTTCCAATATTCTTTCCTTCATTTTTTCATTTCTTCTTTCTTTCCTTCCTGCCTTTCTTCCTTCCTCATTTTCTTCCTTCCATGCTTCCATGCTTCCTTACTTCCATTCTTCATTCCTTCCTTCCTTCCTTCTTTTCTTCCTTTCTTCCTTCCATACTTCCTTCCTTTTTTCCTTTCTTTCTTCCTTTGTTCGCTCCATACTTCCTTTCTTCCTTTCTTCCTTTCTTCCTTTCTTCCTTTCTTCCTTTCTTCCTTCCTTCCTTCCTTCTTTCTTCTTCTTTCTTTCTTTCCTTTCCTCTTTTTTTTTTTTTTTCAAACTTTTTTCAATCCTTTCTTCCATAATTACTTTATTTCAATATTTCTTCCTTCTTTCTTTCTTTACTTTTTTCTTTCCTTCCTTTTTTTCTTACTTCCCTCCTTCCCTTCTTCCATATTTTTTTTTCCTTCTATACTTCCTTCCTTTCTTCTTTACTTCCTTTCTTCTTCCTTCCTTCCATACTTCCTTTCTCTCATACTTCCTTCTTTTCTTCCTTTCTTTCTTTCTTCCTTTCTTCTTACTATACTCCCTTTCATACTTCTTTTCTTTATTCCTTCTTCCTTCCTTTCTTTTTTTCTTCCATCCTTCCTTTATTACTTTTTTCAACTTTCTTCCATACTTTCTTCCTTATTTCTTTGCTTTCATAATTTCTTCCTTCCATCCATACTTCTTTTCTTCCATACTTCCTTCATTCTATTATTCCTTACTTTCTTCTTTTTTTTTTCCTTCTTTCCTTTATTCCTACCTTCTTTGCTTCCTTTCGCTCTTTCTTCCTTCCTTCCATATTTTCTTGCTTCTTTTCTTGCTTCCTTGCTTCATTCCTTTCTTCTTTCCTTTCTTCTTTCCATACTTTCTTACTTACTTTCTTTCTTGCATACTTCCTTTCTTGCATACTTCCTTTCTTGCATACTTCCTTTCTTGCATACTTCCTTTCTTGCATACTTCCTTTCTTGCATAC
>JANTNT010039445.1:0-11296 GCA_024752375.1 Entacmaea quadricolor | reverse complement strand
TGAAACTTATCCGTACCGGCGACAGCCAGTTTGGAGTCCCGCTTGCATTCATAAAAATCATTTTTTGTGTTTAAAACTCGTTTCGCAGACTTTATGGCTTGGGTTCCCACCGAAAACTGAGCCAAGCTGTGAGCGTCTGTCGTCTTGGAAAAAAACTATTGCAGTGGCTTCTGTTCGCTACGAAAGCGAAAATATCCTTCAAGACGACTTATTTTCCGCCTTTACCTTTTTACACTTTAACTAACTATTAATTAATTAATTAACGTAGTGGTGTCATTCCCAAGGACTTGCGTTCAATCTACTGTTCTTTTGTTCGACCCGTTGTTGAATACGCATGTCGTGTATGGCACTCGTCTCACCAATGCCTTGTCTGAAGAGCTTGAACAGATCTAGAGACGAGCAACAAACATCATGCTTTCAGGCCTTTCTTATTGTTATAGACTTGCTAAACTAGAATTACCAACCCTTCACGAACGTAGAGAAGAACTAAGCCGTCGTTTCTACAAGTCAATATTACGACCTGACGATAGAATAAACGATATCTTACCACCCGTAAGTGAAACTCTCTACACTCTGAGATGTCCAAGGAAGATATCATTATTCAAATGTCGCACTAAGTGTTTTCAAAGCAGTTTTATTCCATATGCAGTTTGAAAATGGGACGCTTCCCCCGTAATTTTATATGAATATATATATATATATATATGTGTGTGTGTGTGTGTGTGTTTTTTCCATTGTACTATAGACGGTTTTCAATGAAAATTGTAAACTTGAGTTTTTCAAATTTTATTTTTTGCCATTCAAGTATTAATAAAAAAAAAAAAATAATAATAATAACAATAGTAATAATAATAATAATTATTATTCAAAGGCATCAGTTTAAATCTTTTGCTTGCTGATTCCAAACGTTTTACAAAGTATCTTACGGCTTTTCCCAGTTACAATATTCTTTTAATATATATCGTTATTGGTACTTCCTGACATTAAAAACCGTATTAATATTTATTCTGAAGAGATTAGCGTGACTTTTTAGTCAATAAATAAATAAATGCCCATCCAAATTTGAAGAGTGGCTTATTTTGAATTTAGGCGAGTTCGGAGCCGCTAAAAACGCACGTTTTTGGTGGCACGATTAACACTTAGCAAACAGGATGAAAACACTTTGTTGATTATTCAGATCCTAATTTTTATGCTTATCACCTGAAGTGATCTATCTACAACCAATTTTACTCTTAACGACCGTCCTGTCTTTAAAATATTACAAACTGGCACTTTAATAATCGAAAGGACAATAAAAAAGACACTTGAAATACCATGCAGATTGGATTGTACTGCTCGTAAAGGAGGCTTATGTCTAGACCAAAAATGAACCAACCAAAAACCCGATTTCAAAATTTGCCGACTAAGCGGGAAGATCCTACTTGAATAGCTGTAAGTTATAGCTATATTATTTAGGTCTTAGGGACTTGTCAGAAATTAGCAGGGGGAGGAGGGTGGAAATTTTAAATGGAGGGATGGAAATATAATGACCCTCCCCCAGGATTCTTCCCGAAATATAATGACTCGCTCCCCTTTCCATTAAACAATCTGAATTTATTTCAAAAAGCTCAATGTTTTTATTTTCATATCGTTTCTCTGTGATACATCACTTCATAATGAAATCTCTACAATCTCTAATCAGTAGTCAACCTAATTGTCCCTCTACTCTGACGATGAGGTGTCTGATGAGTCAGATGAAGAGTCTGAAATTGCAGCACTTGATTCTCCGATTTCATTGAGGACTACGTCATCATCACTTTCGTCATTGTTTCTCTGTTCTATTAGTGTTTGATGATAGCCCTTAATTTCTCTGGTTTTTTTTATCCCGTACTAATGGTAACTAATAGTGGTCAATATACTTATTCAGTATAGCTACACGCTGTTTTTCTGTCCCATCGTCAAGCATCTTGTACCAATCAAAGTCGTCGCACGACATTATGTCTTCTTGTTTCTCGTTTGCTTTTCATGTTTCCGTTTCCCATTCATCATTTCTATATGATTGAGATGAGCTAGGTAATCCTTTACAAGACTTTCTTCGACAATATGTCTATTGCTGAATGCCTCAATACTTCCAGCATCGTTTACATTGATTGCCTTCTCTTTGTGTAAAGCCCTTAAACGTGCCCTTGGATGGAAATCATCCGCCTCCCTCTCAATGCCTCCTTTGTCCAATATTCATGAAACATTTCCCCAGAGGTGATGCAGGTTTTACTGATGTCGTCTAGTTTTTTAACTGAAATAGTTATGTCCGGGAACTTGTTGTTTCTTTTTTACCGATTTTCCCGCATTATATTCCTGCAGTTGTTTGGTGTTGAAGAAAAAAATGGTGTTCCTTTGTGTTTGTTGCAAACGCTCTCATGCAATTTTTCTTTGTCTTTGTCATTTGTCTTTGTTTTAGTTCGTGACAACTGAGGATAAACACCAGATAAATAGCAGAGCCATTGTTTGCTTTCGCTTTAGATAATAGTTGTTATGTTGAACTGATCACATGTAGTTTATATTATTTGTAACGAAGGCGATTTATATCAGATAAGAACTGAGTTTAGATTATAGTATAACCAGGAACTGAGACAGAAAAGTGGGTGTAAAACGATTTACTTTATCTTTGAAGTGCGACCCTCGAAGCTCGATGTCTTGTTTGCAAACTAGCATTTCGACGGCCGTCAATCAAAACACTGGGAACAAGTTTAGGGAGTGGTCATTAATTACTGGAATGGAGGCCGGTAAAATTTCTCAAACATCAGCCCAAAAAATCTTGGTCCTCCCCAAATCGAAACCCCAAAAAATTGTGGCCCTCCCCAAATCAAAGCCCAAAAATTTGACCAACCCCCAAATGTGGGCCCAAAAAAATTGAGCCCCCCAACCGAGCCCAAAAAAACGTAGCCCTCCCCCTCCAGTAATTAATGACCACTCCCTTATTCGTCTAGAAAAACATTCCTCCTATTTATGACCAAAATTTGCAATGGAGAGCTAACTGTATCGAGGATATGGCAAGACATTTGGTGTTTTAGAACAGCTAGTATTCGTATGAGTGGAAAACGAGCGAAAAAACCATCCAATTACAATGTTTGAATGCAGAATCCGTTTAACAGTCACGGTACGTAACCGTCATTTACTGAAATCTGAAGGTCCGGTCTACGAACAAAATGACGTCTCAAATATTGTTTCGTTTTCCCAAATATTTATAATTATTGAACACAAAATTAACAAAAATATATTACAAATAAACCACCATGTGAAAATCGTCTTCATTCAGGCTTTTTCTTGAGACTAAAACTTTAATTACTCCTACATGTGTCATCATATCAAGATATTCCCCTTTTTGTTTTATCAGTTGTGTTGTCAATGGCCATCATCCTAAAATGCGAAGCTGTGACGACATCATGAGCTCCGACTCTCACTTCCTTCCGGCAAAAAACAAAACAAAACAAAAAATAATAACAATAACAACAAAACAAAAAACAAGTAATACCTTTAATATGTTCACAACTTTTAAAAAATTTATCGTTTTTGTTCAAACGATGAAAATTAAAATTTAAAAGCAGATTAAGTTATTCAGCTACTGAGTCATTTTATGTCCTTTTTAGCCTATTTTTCCGTTTAATTCAGTCGTATACTTTACTTCGAGTAGCCTTCATTTCAAACTTCTTCGGAAGTCATTATTGGTCGTTATTTAAAGATACATAATTTGTAATCCTTAATCATCAAAGTCAACTTCAGTAAGCTGCAAGTAAAGTCAGAAATGTGCCAATTCGGTACCGATAATCGCAGGAAATATTTTCAGACTTAAATCCTGGTAAAAACGATTCTAAACCTCTCAGTGAGGACGTCTGTAACTGTTGGCAAGCCAGATTGTTTTCTATAACAAATTATCTCATCTCTTATTACCAGTGACTGTTTTTGGAGATAAATCCATTTTACCTCTAAACTTTTCGGTGTCAAGGGCGGATACAGCCGGATTTTCAAAGAGGGGGGTCCAAAAGAATATTTGAAAAGGGGGGTTCCAAGAGCTACTTAAAATAGGGTGTCATTTTTGTCATCATAAGGAGAAGAAACGAAGGAAAAAACGTTGAAAACGTGGGGTCGCGAACCCCCGACCCTTCCCCGATATTCCCTCGACCCTCCCCCGATCCTTCTCCCGCTCCTCTCCCTGAATTCGCCTTTGGTTGTAATATTTGTATGTTCCTCTGTGCGTATGTTTTACGCTGTTAATCTTAAGTTATCCACGTGTTTTAAAAAGGTAGTGCAAATAAAAATGGGGTTGAACCGATAATTCAATAAGCAGTGATGATATTATGAAGAAGAAGATGACGACGACCGTGACGATGATGACGATGATGCAAGTAAAACAGTAAAAATATTACAAATTTAACGTGGTTGTTCTGGGTCCAAAGTTCGATAGCTAGAGATGACTAAAAGTGATACCGAGCTTTTACCAAACGAGTAGTCTCGCTCGCGCGCTAAGATTGTTGCGTCTTTGTTGAAGCAGAGTTCTTAGAATGGGATCAGACCCTCCTGCTTGTTAAATTAAATTATATTAATTCCTCGTTACTGAAATCATAATTTATAATGTAATTATATTAACATAATTAGGAGAAACAAAGAAAAAATAACGGTTATATTGTGAATAAAATAAAAGTAGCGAAATGAGCAGAGGAATAATGAAAAAATAATTTTAAGTTTTATTTGTGGGGAAAAAAAAAAGGTTTTAACCTTTGTCATTCGTGTCAGTATTCAATATATTTCCCGCCTACGCCATCTTGTAATCTTCGTTCCCTGCATTTATTGCTAACAATGAAACCAAATATGTTGTTTAAAAGTCGCTTGGAGGGCAAGTTTAAACTTGTAAAATTCACAGAAAAATTGAACAAATGACAATATTCTGTTGAAATGTCTTTGTTTCGTCTGTTCTGAATTCCTTATAAATTTTTCTTATAGTTATTTCTATCGTTTGAATATCTAGTGAAAAACACACCACTTTAAAGCTCGCCAGATGACATTCCGAAGCTGTGCTAATATATCGTAGCAACCCAACCAAGAGGAAAGATGAAAACAACAGATTCTCTATTTTAGTTATATAAAGAAATTATAGTTTCGTGAGAAAGTCATTGAATCATATAAAGTCTGTTAAAATGCTTTGTTTTCTTTTAAGTAGTCGAAATGACATATATGTAATATATTTATCTTAGTGAGCGTAATGCTTCCGTTTAGACGAAAAAACTATTCTCATATGGTTTCTTCTGGAAAAAGTATCAGATTTTGGGACTTCGATTACTTATATATGAAACGATAGAATAATACGTCTCCATGATTTCTTAGACTTCATAGGAATATTAAAGTTCTTCGAACCGTATCCCTCGCATGAAAAAATTGTTTTTCTTTCTGTTTCTTCGGGGTTTAATATTTCAGATAAGTTCTTCTTGATTATTGACGAAATTAAATATAACTTTAATAAAAATTTACGGGATAAAAACTACGGATTCTAATCATCGAAAATTGAAATTCAAAACCCTACTGAAATAAGTTTAAATTAGTGTTGATTCCGAGAACTTTAAACTTTTTTCACTTGAGTGACGATGCGAAAAATAAAAAATGAAATGCCTTCTGCAGTTAAGAGTCGATTGGTCAAAAGGTTGAAATAAAGGTAACTGATTGGTTAACGATTTAAACCCACATACACGCCTTCGCAGCCGAGTACCTACACCAACGCGAATTTGTTGAATATTCTTTCAACAAACGGAACACACTTTGTTGACAAAACGAGATTGCTTTTATTTTTAACGAAAATAATCGGAATCCTTTGCAAAATCATAGATTTAAATTTTTGCTATTCAATATAGGAAGATAATTTTGGCCCACCAACGAGACAGATTTATTCGACTGGGATCAACAAATACTTTCACAATTACTTAGAAAAAATAATTTATTGCACTGATTACTACATTAACCCTTTAGGTAGTTAAAATGCTAGCATCCAAGCAATATCTGTATTTTTGATTTTGGCTTCAAAGCTAAACACTAGGCCAAATTACGAAATGATTTTTGGACCGTAAACAATTCATTTCTCAAATTTCAAACACCTTTGACTGATCAAAGCTACTCCAAGCTCATCGTTTGAACAGCGAAAAACGTAAATTTCCCCTATTTGTTCAATACATTAATGATTTATTTTGAGTCCTGCAGGTGACTTAAGTAGAAGTTTTACGATATCCATAATATTTATTATAAGTACGATACAAATATATATTTATACGATTGTGTTTCAGCTACGATATTTTTGGGTTCGGAGCTACAAAATAAACCTATAGACACATGAGTAGACCCACATGTTAATTGAATTGTCATATTTATATTTTTTTGTCTTTTTTGGAGTTTATAAAGCCCGTTGTCGCGGGAGTTATTCGACTGTCCAGTTATTAGTAGCACTGTACGAGGCTAGTTTGGTACAAGCTCCAACTCTGTCCACCAGTTGGCTGTGAAGTGTACACATATCCATTCGAAGGTCCATAACAAACAGTCCCAAATCCCTCGCAGTATCCATACCCATTAGGGCAGAAAGACTTGGCAAGATTTGTGATGAGTCTTAGAGTTTGTCTTCTTTCGTGTCCCATCAAACAAACAGTGGAGTTGGAAACGATAGAGTACAGTATCATGAGATACTGGTACTTCGTGTGGTCTTCACCGATGAAATGGCTGGCCATATAGCTCTCTAATTTTTGTCGTTGTTGTTCAACATCGCCAAAGTCTATAAAGAATCGACTGCACATGTATCTCTCAAGCATGTGGATCTCTTCAACGTTCTCAGGAATATAATTACGTACAAGGAGGTTGCAATATTTAAGAAGGCCACCACCACGAATCTCCTCGGGATTCCGGGTTGCGATGAGTTGGTTGTCTAAGTGAAACAGTGCTAACTTTATATCGCCGTAAACTGATTCAGCAACGACTGTAGGGAAGAAATTACTCTGCATTGGCACTGTTGACAGTTTGTAAAAGCCCACGAGAGAATCCAGCTTTATTTGGAACGAGTCGACAGAGAATTCGAACTGTCGTCTCATCGTGTCGACAAATTTAAGTTCGATATTTTTTCCCTCGTTGTTCGAGAGTGAAATGAGCGACCATCGATCGTTGTCATTCGACACTTTAACCATTTTCTGAACGTAGGCTTCTTTTAGAGTACAACTGGACATCTTTTCCTTGGAGACACCGTTGGGCAAGAAATCTATGAGCGAAGAAAGAACAACAGTCTTGATTTGCTGAAGATGCGAATGCGAGCGAATCTCGACACCAAAGATCAAGTCAATATCGTTATACGCAGTAATGTTATCCCGGCTCAAAATGTAGCTGGCAGTACTTCCATTCAGCCGAATGTCTCTGATTTTTAGCCCCTCTTTTTTCAGACCAGAAGAAACAGTTTCAATAAGGCTTCTCAAATGAACATCGAGCGTTGGAAAGTTTCCTCGGCCATGGACTTGAACCTCTTGGTTGAGAACGTTTTGAAGACGTGAAACCTGTTCGAAGGTTAGAACTTGTGTCGTGTTTTGATTTTCCATTGCTTTTGACTTGAAAGGAATCTGAGAATATCGATGAAAGGGTATTTAAGACGAGTGCGTTAAAAAAATATGCTGAGTTTTTAGCGATGTGAATTACTACTTTTATACTAAACGCCAACGACTGCAAAAGTGAAATTTAAAGTTCTGCAAATCATATTTATGGAACCGTTCTTAACAGCCCTTCTCTGATTGGTCCAAAATAACAATAACCCTGTCATCGAACATAGCGATCTCCGTAGCAACTTAATGATAATTCGTCCGTAAAGCTACTGTCATGTCACATACCGATGAACCAATCGCAGCTTAGATCACCCTAGTAACCCGCCCCCGACAAAAAAAAAAAAAAGTGAAAAAAGCTGACTTTTTGCCGTGTCTTTTCAAATCAACTTTTAAAAGAAAATTTCCTAATTCTTGTTAAAAAATATCTGTAAAGTATTTTTTGATAATTTATAGATCACTTGATACATGTTGATAATTTGAGGATATTTTAAAACCTTTTCTCAATATTTTTTTTAAGCTTAAAATTCTAGACACCAATCCTCGGCTTTTTTTAGAATTTTTTAAATCACGAATCCGGTCTTATTCTTGGTATTCTCTGCTCGAGAAAATAGTGTGCAAACTTAAGCGTGACGCACATCCGAAAATGTCTTTATTTTAAGCCCCCGTAATTTTGTATTATTTATCCTTTGAAAAATTATTTAAAAAAGAAAGGAAGGTTTATTCTTCAAAAGGTAATTCATTTTTGATTTTTATGACGTTGAATTGCGCAGTGTGACTAATTTGAAAGCCAGTCTATTTTAGCATGCCAAAAATTCGAAAGTGTTTAGTTCGGCTTCACCTTCGGAGTGTCGAAATATCACAATGACGTAGATCATAGTTTATTTAGCTGTCATTAAATTTTTTGATCAACTAGAATCATTTTCAAAGGCAATAAATTTCAGATTATTTTCATTCGTTTCCATTTAACTCATGGGACGGATGTATTTTAACGATCACGCGGTAGAACACTTCCCGTAACACGCGGCTAACACTTCTTACTGCTCTATATCTCAGTAAATGGCGGCAAAACGTATCCGGAGCTTCGTCTCCGAAGCTCAAAACGAATTTCTAGATATTTCTTCTTGTCAAGACAAAGGGATTATTTATTCATCAAATCCTTGAATTAAAATCAATAGTTTTTGTCTGGGAAAGCTTAAAGTGTCAAAGGATTTCAAGGAATAAATATTTTTCTCTTTTTAAAATGAGTCGTAGTCAAACATACGGCATGATAAAAACATAAATTTTATAGACAGCTCTGTTGACAAACATGCCACTTTCAAATACATGACACTCATTATAAAATGACCACTTCTGCATTTCGCGGTAACTATGGCGTATTTCAAACGTCGAACTTTTCATTTGTCAAATCCAATAAGATGAAAGAAAGCCGCCTTATTATCTTTCGTTTATAATGCATTCGGCACATGAAAAGTTCGACGTTTGAAACAGGCCTGTGTGTGTATTCAACAAGCTTCTGATTTGAAACTTTCACTCTGGTGTGTAATTTGTCGACCAAAATCCGTCGAATAATCCTTTCTTTTGATGCCATATTTCCTCTTTGTCCTCTTAAGCAAAGTAGTTATATTCTGAAAACCTGCGTCATTGTATTTAAAATATTCTAAATCGCAACCCATAAAGATGAACATAGATGGCTATTCAGTCAAGCTTTATTCGTTCCACCCGACTTCAAAGTAGTTGGAATATAGTTGTAGAATCCATACCAATTTTAAATTTTGTAGGACATTAAGTGAACTGTGTTTGGTGAGCGGCATAAAAACAGCAACCCACACCACGTGTCCCTAAGTATCGTACTCTATCGGTGGTAAACTTCAAAATTCGTAAATAGCAGAATAATCGCTTCTCCATTTTACGTCAGTCGTTCTATTTCCGTTCTCATGACGTTCGCACACAGATCGAGCAAATGAATTATCTCTTCGAATATACTACATCCTAAAACCAAGAATCTTATAATTACTCTGTTGACATTAATGTTTTAGTATTTCTTACCAAGCTTTGATTGTTTGTACCGGAAGCCAGTTTTACTCGTAAAAAGTGCGACTCGAGGACGACTCGAGTTAGTTGCAAACAGCCTCGACTTCAAGCAACAAATCAACCTGACGGTAAACTAGAATGAGATTTTTAAATTTAATTTTCACATTCTTTATTTAATTGACTATTTGTTTCTTGTATAAGTTTTACTTTAGACTTTTGTCGTAAATTTAAATGCTGATAATATATTTTGTAAATATATGTATATATTTTTTTGTTCTAGAAACGCCAAATGATTCGAGCCATTCAATTTAAAAAGTTCAAATTCATTTTTCTAACATTTAATTCATTTTGGACATGTTCAAGGGTTATATGTATAACTTGAAAGCCCGGCGTTGCTAGAAAGACAGTTTGACACCATTCAAATGCCCATGAGTTAACTTGCATCGCTTAGTCCTTTCCAAGAGATACTGACCACATATGCGATTCTTTAGTAATTTAGATTTTTTTCTGGTTTATGGATTTCTCTTGTGCATTTCTTCCCACGCTCTGACCAAAAAACCAAAACGAATGAAGAAAGGCTCGATTAAACTGTTAAGTATTCAGTTTTTTTCTAAAGTTGTAGGTTTTTCGAACCAGAATCCGGCACACTGTAGAAAAAGTTTAACATTTTTTTTTCATACCGTAAAAAACCAAACCGTACCGCGGCAAGGAGGGTGCATATTGAAGTTAAAACAAGTTTACACTCAAGACAATATTTGATGAATCGAAATGATTCACGTCAGTTTTCCATTTTTATCCCGGCTCTAAATCTCTCAGCGATCATTTCTTTACCACAATTAGACAGATTTAAGAGCTGATATGATGAAGGTTTCATCTCAGATGATTTATTCTTTATCAAAGAATACAATACATTGTGTTTTTTTCAGCGTTGATGGTTCGGCTTCCCCGCTGACCATGTTGTCATTCACTTCGTTATTAATATCTTTTAGTTAGCTGGGATGAATGATAGCCTATTCTCTCACTTACTCTTTTATTAAATACGTAACGCTTTTAATCACGTTTTATCCAATATTTAACAACTAAGTCCCTTAAACTTAAATCTTCAGTCGGTCTGACTCGCCTTCAAAGAAAACACGACTCAGTTGATTCAGTGAAAACAAATTTTGTATTTAAATAAAAACACAACTGCCTGAATCAATTGTTATGTTCTGAAAAAGATCCCGTTTAGTTGTGGTTTACCTATTTTATCAATAGAACTGTAACATAAGTATGGCTTACACGATCTGTGAGCTTCCAAACCACAACGAACCAAAAGAACTATTAGTTGAGGCTATAGCGAAAAAAAAAAAAAAAAAGCGAAAGAAAAACAAAACAAAACAAAAGAAAAGAACAAAAAAACAAAACAAAACAAAACAAAACAAAAACAAAAAACAAAACAAAAACAAAAAACAAACAAAAAAAACAAACTTTTGTGTGTTCACTGAAACCACTTGACGTTACTCTAAAACCACATTTCCCATCCTTTGTTTTTATTTAATATTTGAGTTGTTTCATTATAGTTTTTTCTAGTTTGTTTTATTAACCCTTAGGCGACCCTTAAGGCCCATTTACACGAGCGATATTTGCAGTGCGATTGTCGCGCGACAATCGCAGATATTTGGTTGCAGCATGGA
>JANTNT010039334.1:0-12575 GCA_024752375.1 Entacmaea quadricolor | reverse complement strand
TTTTTGTTTCGTAAACGGCGATCGATCTGGTTCTGTCGCTATAGTATTATGATAATCATTCTTCCTTTGTCTTAGAGACTGTTATGCGAAAACTCTAGACTTTGGATCCACACTTTGGATCCCACACCGAGTTTGGCATCCCACATTCATAGGATTAATATTGTACGAACTCTAAAAACAATCCACTGCTTCAGTTTTTCCACGTAAAACAAATTTTTACCCTTCCGTAGAATAAACCTTGGATGTTGCAAGCAACTTTGATCGATGTTTCAATTTATTTGGTGACCGAAGCTTTAATGGAATTCGGGGCTGTTTTTTTTCTTAAATAGAATGGCAATTTAGTTTTTCAAGGGTACCACTAACCATGCATTTCTGTTAAGATATTTTTAAGAAGGCGCGAAGTCAGTATTAACAACAAAATATTCAAATGTATTGCTTTGACCGATATCATTTGAGGCCCATCTAATACCAAAAAATTCATTTCAAGTACTCATTCAAGCAGTAATTTTCCTTCATCATGTTATATACTGCAAGAAATATGTTTTGTTGGAATAAAACGTGTTCTAATAAATTATTTTAAAGCTGAAGCTTTGAATGACCAGTCTGGGAAACACTTTTGACGTTTCAAAAAATTAAGTCACGCAACGTTTTTTTTTATTTCTTACAGTATAAATTTGACGTGTGTAAACGAAAGATATCTTCAACGGTACTCTTAATCCAGGGCTTCTATAAGTTCCTCCATATTCTAAGGAAGTAGCGCAGTTTCAGATCTTTCAGTCAAAGAGGAACAGAATCATATGTATTGATATTTGACTTGCGTGACTTAGAGTTCAACCGCGTACGTGCTTGTAAGCATGCAAAATTCTGCCAGCATAAATGTATCCAGATTTACCAATTAAGATATAATTTTGATGGAAAAAAAAAAGCCAAACCAAAACAAAAACACCATACTTTGAGTAAGAAAGAAAGAAAGAAAGAAAAAAAAAAAAAAAAGGGGGGGGGTGGGGATATAACATTAGTGAGAACTACTCCGTTAAATATCTTTTATAAACCGAAACTTCTTAAATAATTATTAATAACCAGAATTAATTTATTAAAGTATTTCACCAATCCAAGAAATCTGGCTTAATGGAAGTTCTTTCACAAATTGGTAAAGAAAGAACGAGAGTTTCGTGATATTTCGTGAGTGTCGTGATATTGCGTTATCGCGAAACTACGTGCTTCCTAGTAATTCGTTGTTGAACAAAAGACGCACAGCTCAATAAATGACAACCAATTTATCACTACACTATTAAACTCAAAGGTAGTGAAAATAAGTATAAAAGCTCATCTGTTCTTACTTTAGAGTTTAATGGCCGCTAAAAGAGCCTTTCAAAGATATTTGGCAGCGTCCTTTCGGAAGACCACTGTACAATCATTTTCAAAAACTGCCATTAAAAAGTTTATATTTTATAGTTAAAAAAAGGCATTGAAATAGAATTTTTCTATGGTGATGTTAATAGACATGAAATATTTCTTGCGTTCTGACTTATTTGTCGTAGGTGTTGTAAAGCCCACTGGATTGACAGTAATGCTACAATCCAGCTGTTGTCGACACGTGAATTAGTGTTCACAAATCCTACGTAAATGACGTCAAACTATTTCTATCGAGTTTTCTTTTCTGTCGACACGTGCAAGCATATAGAAATGCGGAGTAAGTATTGCTCATCACTCTTCGTTAAGTATGGCTTTTAACTCAAAAATCCAGCTTTAAAGACACTTCACAAAATGTATGTGTGACGTCAATTGACGCGCGACAACAACAATCATTCATTACTCGACATCAAGAAATGTTTTAAAATCAAATAATTCAACTAATTCTAGGATATTGAGTCTCTCACTTTACTAATCCACAATGCAGTTTTATTCCATGTTCATTAGTGAACGAGTTGACGTCATTTGATTCGTCTAGAAGGCCCAAGGCACTCTTCAATCACAAAACTCAACTATAGAAACCGATAACTAAAGCATTTTCGGCTTTTCTTTTACAATGACGATCGCGAGAGTGAAATCGAGATGAGATAAAAAATTTATTAGTATGTTAACTGTATTTCTCGTTTTGCTTTAGGCACAAAGCAATCTAAAAATCTGTCATTGTTTCGTCAATACGTTCACTTGAGCCTCAGTCGGATAAGATCAATAGTTAAGTTACAAAGACGAAAAAAAGCAATTGAAAATAACGGATATGACACCCATACCCTTAAGGAACTTTATAACTCATCCTTTCTTTTTTTTTTTTCTTTCTTTCTTTCTTTCATTCATTTTTCCTTTCATTTTTTTCAATCACTTAATCATTCATTCATTCATTCATTCATTCCCTCCCTCTCTCCAGTACAAGATACTTCCTTCCTTTCAATCTATTTGCTTTGATTCAATAATTCCATTCAGCTTTCAAGAGTGAACTTCGTTTCATGATCAGTACTAGTGTCTAAATTCTAAAGATATTTTTAAAGTCCTCCATCTTTACACGGAAATCACGCGATTCTTTATCTCCAGGCGCAACCTGTGCTAACAAGGACTCCTTTCTGACGTCAAATACCCTCTGATATTTTCCGCGTCGGGTTCAAAATAATAATAATAATAAAAATATACGATATACGATACGAGTTTTGCCTGTACTCAAACAAGATTCAGCAAGTTCTAACAGAAAAAAAAGTTTTTGATGTGTGTGAGGTTTTGACCTTGGTTTCAGTGTTTGAAACGGCTTTATCCTCGTCGTCCTGGGAGGCGATTTCCTTCAACCCTTCATGATTTCCGTTATATTCTGAATGCCATTAACGTGTGTATGGGCAAGTTCTTTAGCCAAAACAGTATTCAGTTTGATGATGCTATCATGACTCACTTCGATTCATTGGTCGACTATTCCTATTTCCGCAGAAAATAAAATAAAAACGTTGGTGGTCTTTTCACGTTATACAGAATGTTTGCAGGGGTTTCTCAATATCGGGTAAAATAAATGAAAAAATATACATTTATAACGCTTTCAATTGGTAACAATAACTGAAAGCCATTTGTCGCTATTCTTAAAAAAGAAAATATCTGAAATGCCGGAATAGTGCCGCAGATTCTTAAGGTTTTCGAAACGTCAAATAAACTCTAGACTGTTCCATTCTTATAAATTCTTAAATATCTATTTCAACAGAAAGAGCCATTGACCTTCATGGTTTCAGTACCTCTAGGCTTGTCAGCTCTTCCGTTACATAAGTGGTCTGAGCTCAGATCACGCAATGTGTGTCACATGTAAATCACTTTCACGCACGTGAAATAACACTTAAACAACAGAAAGCATGTTCCCAAAATTTGGGCAAAAAAAAAACATCTCTTAAGAAAATAATATTTCCTTGTCATTTCGTGAGCAGCTTAAAATCTTAAAGTACTAATTCCTATCATTTTACAACAAGTATAGATGCATATGTCTTGGTTGTTTAGTAGGTATCTCCAGGAGTCCACATGTTCAGTTTATGGAATCACGTGAACTATTCTTGAGCATGCGTAGAAGAAAAAGGAACTTTGTACCTGTTGGATAGAATTTTTAGGTTGAATGGTCAAGCACATGAAAACTTCTTCAAGTTATTTAGACAATAAACAATCGAAAAGACACAATTCGCTGCTTGCACGAGATCTGTTACGTAATTCATATTTATCAAAGTACGTTGCATTGTTATTTCACGTGCGTGATAGTGATTTACAATTGCACGCATTGCGTGATCTGAGACTCACTAGACCACTTATGTAACCAACAGAAGAGCTAACAAACCTTCAGGTATACCAAAAGAATTATACAAAAGATAACAGAACTTTTTTGTGGGGTTCAAATGGGGTGGGGGAGGGCACGCAAAACATTAAATATTTTATTAAATATTATTTTCTTAAGGGGTGTTTTTTCCGAATTCCAGGAGTCCCTTGACTGTCGTTGAAGTGTTGTTTCACGTTCCTGATAGTGATTTACACGTGACACATTGCGTGATCTAAACTCAGACCATTTATGTAACGGAAGTACTGACAAACCGTGAAGGTATACCAAAACAAATAAACGATAGATAAAAAAATTTGGGGGTTTAACTGATTGGGTAGGGCACGCAAATTGTCGAGGGTTTGTACAACCTTGTAATAGGATTGTTGGCTGGAACCTCTTATTTGAAATCTTATAAGTAAGAATATCTGCCATCTACAGATTTAGCATGAAAAGTTTAGCTTTGCTTTGTCGAGAATAAGGTTTTATCAGGTCTTGCGTGACTTTGTAAATTTTAATCAGGATCAACAAAAATATAATAAATGGAAAGAGCATATCGAAAAAGTGGAAAGTTTGAAGATCACTTAAAACAGCGTTGAAGTTAAAAGCGATCAAATTCGGCATTTATTACAAGGAATGCATGTTGGTATGCAACAGCATTTATTACAAGGAATGTTGTTGCTAGGCAACAGCTTGTCTACCAACATACATTCCTCGTAAAAACAGCAAACGTCCGTCGCCTGTAACTTCGGCGCTGTTTACAGCGATTCTCAAAATTCTGCGAACTCGGACACTTCAACGCCTTGCTGTGAAATTAGTTTTTCGCTGCCGTCAATCAAGACTAATTAGTCAGTACCTTTTAAATTTTTGATCGGCGGCAGTGAAAAACCAAATTCCAACGGACAACTTGCAACTATCGAGTTCGCAGAATATTGGGAATCGCAGTAAGCGATATTTTTCAAACTTTCCACTATTACTAATTTCGACATGCTCTTTCTATTTATTATATTTTTGTTGATCTTGGATAAAAATTTAAAAAGTCATGCAAGACCTGATGAAACCAAAATATTATTAAGAGCTTTACAAAATATTTATTTTCTTGAGAAGTCTTATACAAACTTGCTGATACAAGCAGCAAAGCGAGAATTACAGCGCAAATACCAAAAGTATGTCTTTTTGTACTTGATTTTTTCTGACATCAGTTACGTTCTATCGTGCAATAGCTGTTATCACGGATGTATGCAAATGAGATGATCCCTGTTTTTGAATCATTCCAGCGAGACTATCGCGTCAATTCAATGCAATCATTTGCATCTCATTTGCATACAACCGTCTATTTCGGAAAATATTAAATTTTCCCCAAATATGGACCAAAGTATTAATTTCCATGCTGTAATTGTATGCTCTTGGGATTCGTCCAGTGCTGTAATACTGATTCTTACGTGCCAATGAGCCGGGACAACGATAAATTGTATGATTTTTGCAAAGACTCAGTATCTAAGAAATGTTCAACTCGTTATTTGCACGTTACGTCATCGCGGCCATGTTGGTGGTATTTAACAAAAGATTTCTCACTACTTTCTTTTGTTCGTACCATTTGATTCCCAAATCTTTCACTAAAAAAAAATAATTTAGCAGTATACAGTCATTTTTTTCTGATTTATATCTCGCTTTTTGAAATCCAAGAAATCTGAATCACTGCAATAAATTTCAAATTAATTACAGTTTCAAAAAAAATTTTTTTTTTTGAATATTGAAATAATATTTATTTGACATTTCGAGAGAAGATTATAATCTTTAAAGTGTTAATTCCTATCGTTTTACAACGAGTATAGACGTATAATTATTGGTTTTTTCGTAGGTCAGCTTAATTGTTTTTCCTCCAGGAGTCCACATGCACAGTTAATGCAATCACGTGAATTATTCTGGAGCGTACGTAAAAGAAAAAAGGAACTTTGTACCATTTGAGCAGAATTTTTAGGTTGAATGCTCAAGCATGTGAGAAACCTCTTGAAGTTATTTAGACAAACAATCGAAAAGACAATTCGCTGCTTGCACGAGAACTGTTACGTAATACATATTTATCAATAAAAAAATTTTTTTTGGAAGGGGGGGAATTTTTAATTAAATTTGAAACTTATTGCAGTGATTCAGAATTCTTGGATTTCAAAAAGCGAGATTAAGATCAGGAAAAAATGACTGTATACCAAGTAAAGGAGCTCGAAGGCCGGTGTATTATAATTGAAGGGCGTCAGTAATAGAAATAAAGAATGAGTTACCGGTGACTTGGCAAATACTGGTCACGTCTTGACCGGACATGAATAATATACGATTGAACATTTCTGAGATACCACCTGTATCTTTGCAAAAAATCATACAATTTATCGTGTATCATGGCCCACTGGGTTTGTCCCAGTTCACTGCCACAAAAGAATCAGCTTTACAGCACCGGACGAATCCCAAGAACATGACTACTTTTGATGTGCTCGAATACCTTTTGCAAGGAAGAGATTTTGGCTCCTGCTAACTTACATTTACCGCATGGAACTTATTACTTTGGTCATATTTGGGGAAAATCTAAAATGCACATCGAAATATAATTTTTTTCAACCAAAATCTCATGCCAGAAGTGATAATACTTTTGGGATTTGGACAGTAATGCTCTCACTTTGCTGCTCGTATCAGCGAGATTATATAAGACTCATCAAGATAGTAAATATTTTCAAAGCTCTCAACATCTACTAAAACCAGTTAGGAAGCTAGACTTTTTCTGCTAAGTCTGTAGACGCAGATATTCTTACTAATAAGATTTGAAAAACTAGGTTTTAGGCAAGAATCCTTTTAGCAACCCATTACCAAGAGAAGGAATTCACGTTTAAGTTTTTTTTAATAAATAAGATTCATGCAGAAGTTGCCGTAAGAAATTTCTGGGTAAAAAATGACTGGATAAAATTGATGCTGTTAAAAGAAACTTTGCCATATTGAAAAAAAAATTGTCATAGAAATGGAAATTAACGGATGAAATGCATGGCCAAATTATGATAGCTAAAGACTGACACTTTATGCAAATCTTGTTGTGTTTGGAAGACATGAATTCGTGAATAATACTAGTACCATTTTAACATCAAAATTACTTTGTAAAATGAGAGTAAAAAGAGAAAACGTTTTAATAAAGTCTTAACATTAAATATTCGTAAATATATTTCAATACAATCATTACGAAAAGCGAAAAGTTGTTAACGTTTATTATCATCTTCAAGATTACTAATTTTAATCGCAGTCTAAATTCTACAATTATCCTAACAAAACAACTAAACATATACCATATCTTAAAACTGTAACAGCACTCATGCTCGTATAAATACTCAAACCGAACGTCAAAAATGGCACCAAAATATAAATTTGGAAGCAATTTTTGTTCAAAGTCGATTCTGTTTTTCTAATAAGGAAGGCGTCAAATAGCCTATTCTTCCTTGTATAAAATATAATAAGTTATATTATCAATATAGGTCTTTATAATTACCATGCGACACAAGGATCCCAAGTTACTAACTAGCTCTTTTTTAATTGTATCTAGAAATCTTTATCGCTATCAAGGCGGAAATATTATCGACTTCTGAAAAGTCGAAGAATAAATATATCTGAAAATAATAAACTTGGAGAATGTTAGATCAGATATGGAGGAGTTATGGAAGTAAGATGTGCTTGTATGTCTCTTGTGACGTTGTGTAGTTTTGGCCATGTGACTGGATAGATAGTGTTGACAGGTGAAACTGGTTAAAAACGTGTGAGATGAAAATTATTGCACAATTTCCTGCATTGATGGCTGAGCACATGTTCCATCACGTTTTCTCGAGGAACCTGTCGAATTTATTTTATATCAACTAGAGGTTTTTTTAACTGTTGCTATGGTAAAGAATTATTATAAAAATCTAAGTGTTTGACGAATATTAATTTGGTCATAACCACGAAGAAAGACGAGTGCACAACAAGACATTGGGTTTGCTTTTAAAAATCAATGTAGATATTTCAAACATGTTTGTCTTCAAAGTATCGAATACCCTGTTGTGATTTAGCAGTCCAGATGAAAATTAATATATTTTATTGAAATCGACAGAAAAACATCGAAATATCCGTCGTAGCGCAGGGTGTGATTTTCCTCATCAAAAATGTTATTTAAAAGTTTTGATTTTAGTAGCACAAGTAGTCGAAAGTATAATGAAATGTTGATAAAATTGATGTCAAAATATATCTTATGTAGAATATAAATATGATAGCTTATCTGATAAAGTAATGTATGTTCTCTGTTCTCAGTTTCTCGGGTTCCCTTTGGTACGAGTTCAGTCTATGTGTTTGCTACTTGGGTTCCCTGTGGTAAGAATTCCTTGTGTGTTTGCTGGATGGGTTCCCTGTGGTAAGAGTCAGTCTAGTAATTTGATGTCTGGCTAAGAACTCGAAGAACATCTACTTCGGCGATTTCTCCAGATATTGCTTTCTATGAAGAAATCAAATACAACAGTTCAGTTTAATGATGAATAAAATTGTTATCGTTATGTAATCTTTTGAAGAGATATCAATGAATAGACTAGGAAATTACGCTTCTATGAAAAGCATTGGCAAAAATCACGTGATGGACTCCATACGCTCGGTCCGAAAAAACCGTAGACCCGCTCAAAACGTCCCGCAACATTTGTGCAACATTATTTTAGACTAAATATTTCTAAAAGTTGGTTATTGACTGAGTTAGGGAGGGGGGGGTGGCGGAGAAATTGCCTTTGATGCCAAAAAATTTCGAGACTCCACTCTGATGGCATTTATTTTTTTCGGGAGCCCCCCTATCAAAGGGACTTCAGGACCCCCCTTTAAATGTCATTCTCAGCTTTCAAGTCTCCCCCAATTTCTTTCCAAAAATTTTCAGAACCCCCCAATTTCTCCTCCACCCCCCCGACTTAAATAATGACCGGTCCCTTAGGTCGATGCGCTCGTTCCGTTACCTCATGACCTCTAGCCAAATATTTTCCTGTCTGACCCACCTAATTCAGTCAATAAGTACATAGTTTTTCTTCAACTGCGATTTGTGGCGAATTTGATTAATCTTCAATATTCAATTTACAAATAATGCCATCGCTTTACATAGACACGTGACTTTCTTTCATTTATTCGCACGTTTGCAAACTAAATATGTTAAAAAAAAAAGATTTTTAAAAATCCTTTTCCCTCGCTCACCCCGCTTACTTTATGACTTACTACGTATATTTCCAGTTCAATATTCAGGCCACGTCGGGAATTTGGTCTGCCGGCGGATATTCTAGAAAACTTCATCTTGTCCTAACAAGTACATAAAATGGAACAAACATTATTTATATAGTTAATACCATTCTCAGTGAACCAGGTTGTGGTAGGCGGTAAATTGAGGGCGACGGATTCCTTTTGCGGCGGATTACGGTAAAAGGGATGTCGAAATGAGTGTTATCAGCATATGTATTGGTGGTGAAAGGACATTTGATGATTGCGAAGAATTTCTGAAAAAAGAGAGGTATATAGAAGAAATAACAATGGAACAAGTACAGCATTGTGAGGCACACCGCAAATAGGTTCTAGAGTATGACTCCTTTTAAAAATCAACAAAAATGCTTTTTGACCGGGAAAATAACGGTTATTTAACAAAGGCAAACATTAAATGCCCCGCTATTCCCTGGGGTCCGAGGGTTTCAACTGGCGATTTCATTTAGTAATAAGTTCGGGGAAAGAGATAAAAATACAGTAAATGTATTTCAAGTCTTGCTTCGTCTTGGGTGTACAAACCCTCTAAAATTTGGTGCCCTCCCCAACCCCCACCTCAGGGGTGATGCTCGATTGTCAATTCATTACGAATTGAATACATAAAAATAGTCTGGTGGCTAGAAATCTAGTTCCTTGTCTCTAACTGTCAATCAAACTGTTACTGACAGGACGCTCGTATTGCCTTCAAGGTAATAAAACACAGCTAATCGGCCAATCACAGCGCGCGTATTATTAAAATTTTAGTAATTTTCGATCCGATTGAGTTTTCAATCTGATCCAACTACTAGATCAGATTAATGTGACCAGGGCCTTAGATTCTATGTTACAGCAGTTTTCATGCGAGTAACGTACGGTAGTACCACGACTCTTAAATGGCTTCTGCTCTGAACCAATCAGAAAGCGAGAAACCAGACACTATCCAATCACAATGCTTGAATACGCGCTTTTGGCAAAACGGTGCATCTTGGGTAATCAGGGCAACATGGCTGGCAATACAGTAAAATGTATGGAGAAATGGCTAGAGACTGAGAGTCCGTTCTTATGCTCCGATCGTTTTACCAGAAAAATTAACTAATGTAATCTGTTGGAATTTCATCACTTTATAAAATTAAACTTGAATTCCTCCTCAGCCTTGAAATATTTGAACGTCCAATCTCCGTACATTCAATGCAATTTTCTTAGAAATTACAGTAAATGTATTATGAAGATTTAAAAGTTATTTTTATTTGTTATTTTATTATATTATTTTTCATTTATTATTTTATGTTTTATTTAAATTTTATTTATTTATTAAAGGTTTTTTACACTCCCAAAGTAAAATGAGAATAAATATTTGTTAGTCAGTACTGTAGTGTTAGTTATTTCAAGTATCAATACCTCGGGAAAATCCAATAGCTCAGTGGTGAGAGCACCTGGCTAGCAATCAAGGGGTTGCGGGTTCGATTCCCAGTCTGGACAACTTGGATTTTTCCGATACTAAAAGTAACTAGCACTATATCTATAATTTATTTCAGTTGATATTTACACATTAAAAATAAATTAGAACAGTAGCTAACTTAACACAATAATTAGGATACTTAAGATACATATTATTCTATACCAAGAAATTAAATGATACATAGCAAAATGTTTAGTGGGTTTCCTCCGGAAGTGGGCGGGACGCAAACTTTTGACATCAGATCTGCAAATATTATTCTTCTCTTTTGAATTTATTGCCCTCTCCAAGTGCCTTGGAAGATTTGGGGAAAACGAGCTAATTAAATATGCAAGGACAATAAATATTAGTATGCAATTTCTCATATTGCATACTAATAGATATGACCCCTGCATATTTAATTAGCAGGTTTCTGCTGAAGGCAATGAGTCAGAAGAAGACTGACCCTACCCCAAAGATAAAAGTTATCAAAGAACCATACATTTCTTATCATAGGTCCTTGCATTATCCAATGTGGGATCACTTACAAAGAACTACGCATGCTCAACAAAAAATAACATGGATTGCAGATATATAGCTATATTTTGAAAATTCATTGTTTTCTGTTAGACGCGAAATGACTTTACGAACTTGAATGAAATTTGTGGTTTCAAAAGTTTTTTTAACGCATTTGTTTCTCAAACAAGAATATTTATTGCTTTTTAACGAGAAGACTTAGTTTTAAGTAGTTTCGGGCTCTTCTTGGGAATATACGGCAATGCTGCCTCGAAATTGTTTTGTGTAAGAAATAATCTGGTTCCGCGTCGATCGATATTGTTGACCAGAACGAATGAATAAAACTTCACAAGATTGTAAGGCATTATACATTTGTTATTTTCATAGTTCATTACAACTATTTATAAAAATCCGAGTTCATTAGAATGTGAATTTGAACCCGCTGCAAGCCCATGATTACAGGTCAAGCGCTCAGTCTAACCAATGAGCTACTGGATTTTTTCAAAGTTTTATCGGTGCATGATAAAATACCCGATGATACACGGACTCTTATTTTATAAATCACTTCTAAATCGTATATTTATTAAAAATATAGTAGCCAATATTTTAGATGAGCTATAAAGCCTAAATTTAATTAAAAATAAACGCATTTGCACAGGGGCATGAGCAAGGAACGTCGGTTTTAGCATCCCACATGGAAGAAAAGATTTCGAAAATACAAGTGTTGTGCATGGGTCGTTTCCTAAAAGGATCCTGAGCTATCCACTGTAGACACGAGTTTTGATTGATATATAGAACTCATTAATTAAACTTAGAATCCCATACCACATTAGAATCTTGCGCGCTCATTGGCTTAGAGGTGTGGGGATTTAAGCGTGGAATTCAACACCAAAAAGCTGAATTCAACGTTACACAAGGAACCCATGCAGACTGGCAAGAATTCAAATTCAAAATAACACAAAAATAAAGAAAAACTGTTCACTATGGGATTCGAGGAAAATTCATTTCCCGACTCGGGAATTCCAAGTTGAATTTCACTCGAAAAAAGATATCGCACTCGTCGCTTCGTGACTTGTGCGATATTGTTTTTCTTGTGAAATTCAACGTGGAATTCCCGAGTCGGGAAATGAATTTTCTTATAGTATCTATATAACAGTGAAGTAGAACTCATTAGAGTTTTTTATCACTGATAAAGTCAATCTCAGTCAAATGAACAATGGCAGTATAAATATGCCGTCACGTCGTTTGCATGGACGCACACGATTGGTTGCTCACATATTAAGTTTTAGAAAAATTGTTGCGCAGCTCCTGAACAATTCACTGTCAATACCTATGTTACCAGCAAGACTCTGCTTTGTTATCCGCTAAAATGTTTTTAAAAGCAAGCGCTCGTAAATAAACACGATAGGCGATCCTTGAATAGCAGTTTTAGAATCCATCGTCGGAGAAGTCATCTAGAAGAGCTTCATCACTGTATATGTAATATATACAATACAGATCGGACGCGAATATTGTATATTACTTATCACATTCATTTTTAATGAAGATGATAATTTCTTAAAAATATCATTCAAAAGTAGTGTTATATAA
>JANTNT010039223.1:0-12587 GCA_024752375.1 Entacmaea quadricolor | reverse complement strand
TAATAATGAATTATAGTGAAATAGGGTCAGTATAACACACTAGTATGATTATTTTACAGCCGATTTGCCACGAAAAGCTCTGTGGCGCAGTTGTCTTTTTCTTTCTGCTGTTAGAATTGTCTCTTTTTCTCTATGGCTTCTCTGTTGAGTTTTTCTTCTTTCCATGCTTCGCTTTGTATGGCATCTTCTATTTCTTCCATTGTTTTGTCTCTGCCTCTTTTGGACAAGAGAGACAGCTCTTTCTGGTTGTTTAATTTGGATTTTGAAAATGGGAAAGGCAGATTTTTCTATAATTCCTTTTCTTTGTGCCTTTTTTGTTCTCCGCTTGCAAGAGACATTACTTGGTTTCTGGTAGCAGGTCCCTTGGATCTCCTTCTGCATTTGGATGCAAAGCTGTAGGTCTAATGGAGGCGGCAAGAATAGTTTGGCACCGCCACTCGGATAGCTCATTTGGCAAAGCGCTGGTCTGTTCTGCGAAAGGTCGGGAGTTCGAATCCCGGCCGGACTAACACTCAGGGTCTTACAATAACTGAGGAGAAGGTGCTGCCGTTGTAATAATATTTGCAAATGGTTAGACCTTCAAATCTTCTCAGATAAGGACTTTAAACCGTAGGCCCTGACTCCCATCTCTTCCTTAACCTGTATCATGGGGGACATTAAAGAACCTGTTGAACTATTCGAACTAGCCGGTACAAGAAAGATTGTCTACTCGAAAGATAGGAAAGTCTGCTATGGCCCAAAGTATCAAGATGCGATGCTACATTTTTCCACAGCTTTTTTGGCGGTTGAACTACAAAGCCAGGCTTGGAAGAAACGAGATCCAATGTTTCTTCTAAGCGAGTTTTTCCTTACCCCACATCGATGTCGGTTGCGCCATAGACAGAGATTTCTATCCTTGTACAGCCTCTTTTTTGTACGTCTGGATGTCGAAAGGTAGCACGAAGATTTTCGTTGGGGCAATCAACGTATTCTGCCACATGTCCACCTACTGGATTTTGCACCTCGCCAGCTTCTAAATTCGAAACTACTTTGTTGTAGAGTTTCGTTCTTTTGTCATTTTCTAGCCAAGTACAAACGTGCTCTACAACGCTGTTTGTGTTGGCCGTGATCTTACCCCAGAATCCAATAACTTCGCAAAGGTCATACCAATACTTTCCTATCCAAAGTGCCAGAGAAATCGTGTGTGTAGTCGACAGAATACAAACCAAAGCAGTAGCTATGTAAGGCTGGGAAAAAACTGTCCGATATTCAGTTCTAGGAATTCCATAGGCAATTTCGAAACATCTACTTTGGCAACGAAGATAGCTTTTGGAGCTTGTCCATGTAGATTTTCCCATGCAAGTTTTTCTTTGTTTCCTGTAGTTTCCATAGTTTTGCAAATGCTAGAATCGACAGCAGCAATAGAAACCGTGTGTAGAATAGAAATGGGAAAATTCCTAGCAAAGCTTTCTCTGGCGGCTACAGATATTTTCGATACAACAAGTTTGACAAATCCCACTTCTCCTTTTGTACAAAGAATTTTGCTGCCGCTTTTGTGGATATCGTTTTTCCAAGATAGCCAAAAACATAGATGTCGTCGACAAAAAGATGCAAATCCTCCAAAGGCAAAAAATTGGTTCTTCCTAGATGTCCTCGAAGAAAGTCGCATTTAGAAATGTCTGGCAAGAGATTGCTTTCCCACTTAATTCTCGTAGTCGGTAGACGTGGCAATATGGATTTCTTTGTGTGGAGACCCATATCCATATCTTGTTAGAATTGTGTTTGTTGTCTGCAAGCTATGTACTATAGAAAAACGTATTTCTAGCTACCATCTATAGTTTCCACAGGAACAGAATCTCTTCCCTAGAACCTGGACTTTTCCTAATGGAGTGATTCTCCTCCATTGTAATTTCCCCTAGAAACAGGACTTTTGCAAAGAATAGTAATTTGCTTTGCCCTTGCAAACACTTTTTTCTTTGGTCTTCCTCGCAAAACCCACCAAGTGTCGGAAAAATGACAGATCTCCATCTCCCTAGAAACATGCCGTTGCTGTGTTTGCAAATTCCCAGAAAGTGTTGGCAACCAAAACATCGAAAATACGAAACCGATACCTAGAAACAAGTGGCAGACAAACTTTCCAACACTGTTTTTTTCTTTTGCCTCGTAAGCCAAAAAATCGCAATTGGTTTTCTTTGCAAATCCTTCTAGGAACAGGACTGTTCCAAAGATATAGGTGTTTTGCCTCCAGGGGGGTGTTGGGAAAACCACAGATCTCCTTTCCCCTATAAACAAGGCTTTGCAGCGCTTCCAAGTACCCAGGGGTAGTCGGCAAAACGAGTTCTATTTTAGGACCCTTGCAAAAACCAACTTTCCACAAACTTTTTTTTTCTTTGGTCTTGCCACGAGAAGCAAAAAAAAAAAAAAAAAAGTTTGCTGGAAAAAAAGAAAACCTATCTAGAAATAGGACACCCTAGAAAGTTCCCTAGAAACAGGCTTCCGCGCAAACTTTCCAACACATTTTTAAGGGGGAGGTTGCGCATGGGGAAAAAAGAACACACACACGAGGAAAAAAGGGCAAAAAAAAATCGTTTTCTACCCCAGAACGAGCGACGAAAACAAAAGGTAGCCGAAACGACTGTCCCATAACTTCTCTGTAAGGTTTACATCATACATTTCTTTGAAACTGCACCGGGAAAAAAACATGGTTTTTTAAAACAGGCCTGAAATGGCCCTAGAAATACGGTTTGGAAACCGCCCTTCTGCTGATCCTCATCATCAGAGCCAGCCCTCACCAGATCGGAACGAGTTTCGTGATAGGTTTAAAAAACAAATTGCTGGGTTGCACTTAATGTCATTTCCGGTCTTGTGTGAAATTTTTATCAGCTGATTGAAAAGTTTTCAAAAGAAAAATACTTGGTTGAGTGCACATGGAGGGCAGTGTTTGCCCGTCATTTGAGGGTGATGAGATTAATGAGATTCATTCAGCTGATTGCAACCCAGCAATATTGTCCAATGCAACAAAGTTAAGGTTTTTTAAAGCGAAAATAGATCCTAATTTAATTTTAACTTAATATTTATATTTATCACAACCTAAGGAATTCAAGCAATTTGATTGACTCAAAAGCGTGGTATTACAGCGTAATAGTGGTATTTCAAGCTCTCAGGAGTAGTATAACAAAATCACCATAGAAACGCTTGCCATCTTTGGCTTCTGGCTTCAACTTTGTGTGTAAATATTTTCTACAAGCATTACCGTGAAAAAAGGGGGGAAAGTCGTAAGACAAACAAATACTTTGAAAACATCAAGAGGATTCTGTGTTTTGAAAGTTGGCTTCAGACAGTGGGATCGAAGAAAGAGGGCATATTTTTTTTCTATAAAAAATTGAAATGTTTGAAAATTCTTCATTACGGCAAAGCAGAAAAATGGCCAGGAATAATTTTATTTGAAGAACCTGCTTTTTTGGGGATTTTCTGCTGCAGATAAGCACATTAGCCAGTAGCTAATCCTTGGAAATCCTCAGCATAAAAAAAAAGTTTGAATGGATAAATGAAGCAAAGTAATTTCAACTGAACACGAATTGTTTTCACCGAAAATCACAACCAACAGCAAGTTTTGAAGTTCAGGATCAGAAGTAAGTCATGAATTACATGTGAAAATGTCCTGTTGTCTTTGCATCTTTTTAGATTTCTACAAGTTTTAGTAAAAGAATTTCATTTATCGAATTTGTCTTTTGATTGTTTTTCCAGTTTTAAAACTATGGATTTTGAAAAATTCGCGTGACAAAGCAGCCCCTCAAAATACACGTGGCTCTGGGGAAATGGCAGTAAATTTCTTAGGTTGTTGTATAAACAAATAATAGCATGGTTTTTAGTGATATTTGGCATAAATACCACTCATAATATTTCAAAATTGTCCACAAATTTGAAATATCGCTCATGGCATTTATGCCAAATATCACTGCAAACCATGTTGTTACCTATACTTATAGTGTCTTGCTCTAGCCAAATCTCACTGTTAATGGAATTTTTACTTCTCACATTCATAAGTAATGAGGACAAAACAAAGAAAATCATTACCGTAAAGAGTGTCTTGAAACACTGATGAAGCAGTTGCATAATTTAAGCAAACTTTTGGTTTGAATTTCCCCACAAATTATCAATAAAATCGAGAACCTAGATCAAACGCTTGAAAGAGTGTTTGATCTATTACATGTATCAAACACTATTTATATACAAACCAGGTCCGAACCAAATAAAATAAGCGTTTTAACTCGATCCCTGGAGAATTAATTGACAATGGCGTGGCCATTTTGGTGTATCTAGCTGTAATAAGATAAGCTAATGAGGAATGTACGCTATTATGGCCGCCATGACGGCGTATGAAAACGCACAATAGAAGAACAAAATTACAAGTCCTTTGTATTCCGCAACTTACCTGTTACAACAAGTGTAACGACGTTCAGTTTCGGTGAACCTTTTTTAAACACCAAACTACACCCATACGTTCCATTATCAAGTGTTGTTACATTAGTGATGATCAAGGTAGCACGTTCTTCCTTCCTTAGACGATCTCGTAATCTAGTTGGACATTCTTTACTGATAAACCATTTCCAAACGAAAACATTATTAACACGAAGTAGCCTTTCTTCACAAATTGTCATTTGCAAATGTCCATTATTGTATGTCCAAGAAGGAGAAGTTGTAAAAAAATTATTAATTTTGTCATCAACATGGTAGTCCCAGGCAAACTTTGCTTCTTTTCCACTGGAAACGTACTGGATTGACGCCGGGACTTTAGTAAAATATGCATCTCCTATAAACAATTTTAATGAAACAGAGTGTTCAGTGTTCGCCATATGTGAAACAAGCACTAACTTTTCAGCGCGTAATAGAGGCTTTACACCATCACGTGATGGCAGCCATGACAAGAGGCAGGAACAACTGAATGTAGATGTAGTATAATCTGATTCACATAAGAAATAATTCAGTTTCCCAAGAGAAAAGGACTTTATTGTTTTGCCTCCTGTGATGGCTGCCATCACGTGATTGTTCAAAGCCTTTATAGTATTCTGTGGTTTTACATATATTCTTCAGTTGCACGTTACATCATCGCGGCCATGTTGGTGGTACTAAACAAAGGATTTCTCATTAGCTTCTTTTGTTCGTACCTTCAACATGGCCACTGTGTCTTCGTCTTTTAAGTGATAATTCCTCACAAAAACCCAGTAACAAAGAAGCTCGTCCTACATGTACATAGGAAAGCTAGCCATGCAGGACCACAAACTACTCTAGCTATTTTACATCAAAGATTGTGGTTAACTCAAGGACGAAGAGAGGTGAAAAGAGAGTTACTGAAATGCTTGATTTGCAAACACTGAGGGAAAAAGTCAAACAAAAGATGGCCCCTCTTCAACTGGAAAGAGTACAAATAGCACCGCCATTTACAAACGTAGGATTAGATTTCACTGGCCCATTATATCTTAAAGTTCCAGAGCAATCAAGTTTAGTGAAAGCTTACATATGTATTTTTGTCTGTGAGGATAAAAGAGCTGTACATCTGGAATTGACAAATAATATGAGTAGAGAGGAATTCCTGCAAGCCTATGGACGAATGGCAAATCGACGTGGAATATTGTCATCATCATCATCATCATGATCAGGTTTTCCCTCTTGGCCCATCCTTAGCCTTAAGGCATACCTGCTCTGGAAAACGTCCTCTGAGCAGATGATTGAACTTGATTTTGTCCATCATCATTTTCCTGACTTGCATTTAATTTATCTGGAGGAGATCCTCAACTCGATTCCAAACTCTTGAGGTGGTCCTTTCATCAAAAAGAACCTGTTTCTGGAAGGCGTCATTATCCCCATGCAACAAACATGGGCCATGTATTTAAGATGTTGGACATGGCAGTAATCCTGGATGGAAATGAATTTTATTTCCCATACTCACTCATTTGATATTTTGAATCCCAATCCAGCTGCCCTTCCAACAAGAAAGTTGGGTCAACTTCCTTAGAAAAGTGTTCCACAAGTGGAATATCGAAGATTATTCGCTCTGATAATCAAACTACATTCCACAAAGCTGCTAAAGTTTTTTTAAAGCTTCTAAAGAAAAGATAAAGTTGCCAAAAATGAATCCAAAAGAAGTTGAAAGTAAATTAGCCAATGACCTAGTAACCTGGAAATTCATCACTGAAAGAGCCGGTCATCGTGGGTCACTCGTAACGAATATGTCGTCAAATCAAAGAAATATTGCGGAGAGTATTAGGAAAGGCTTTGTTCACCTATTCAGAGATGGCCACCGTTTTGACAGACATTAAAGCAACTATCAATTCCCGACCATTAACTCACGTGGGAAGTGAATATACGAGATGGTTGATTAATCACCCCAGCCTTACTTGTTATTGGTAGAGATCTCAAGACAGTACCAGAAGAGCTTCCAAAAAAATCCCAAGTATTTTTGGCAGACCGATAACGTTATCAACAAAGACTTCAAAATCACTTTTGGAATCGATGGACAAAAGGATACCTTCCACACCTCACCCTACGACAAAAATGAACAACTCAAGTAAAACCTCTAAAGGAAATTGATGTTGTCTTGATTACAAATAACCTTTCAAGAGGTCAATGGAAATTAGGAAAAATCCTCTAAACATTCAAAGGATCAGATGGCATGATTCGTGCTGTAAAGGTACAGACAAGAGGTGGACAAATTATCAATAGACCAGTTCAACGATTACATCTACTGGAGGAGCATCAGGATGTTAAGACATTAAAAGTCACAACTGAATGTCCAAGACCACAAGTATCTAAACCTGCACAAATATCCAAGGTTAAATCATCAAAGCATAGGAATGCTGAAAATAGCATTACGTCATTGGCAGGGGAGGGTATACAGTCCCAAATGATTAAATCAGGATGATTGAGTGTTAGGCCCAAGAGATTTAAACAATAGTTTGAAATTTAAATAACATACCTGCATGTAAGACGATAAATTAACTTAAATTACAAGCACATGGAGGATTTAAGCACCTATTAAGCACCTAGACAAGAAATTTGAAAGAATTAGACAAGATATTTAAAGATTTATTCCAGAGAAAGTCAAGTTCATCCAGTATATATAATTCAATTCAATGGAATCAAACAAGATCGGTTAAGTAATGCCGAATGGGCCTGTACATATTGGTAGCAGAGCAAGGTTAACGACGGTTTAATGGCGACGAATAAGAACTTGTTGATAACTGTTCAAGGCATGGTCTCTGCCGATATCAGAAATGAAACCCGAGTAAATACGTCAAGAAAAGCCAGGAAATGGCACTTAGAGCAGTTTTTACAGAACAGATCTTGAAGGAGGAATTCACTGGAATAGATTAAGATGCTTTCAGAGAAGAACGGCAGAAGAGTTACAGAGAAAAGCTTCTCATGGAGAATTTTTTACAAGCACGGACCAACAGAGACATGAAAGCTCGTGGATGTGGATTAAGAAAGAAAAGCTAAAGGAGATAGAGGGGCTATTAACAGCAGCACAAGACCAGGCCCTAAGAACAAATAATGTAAAACACAAAATGGATAAACAAAACGACTCCCCAATGTGCAGGAGAAAGGGAAGAGACAGTGGAACATATAGTACCTGAATGCAAGATGCTAGCTCAGAAGTATTACAAAGACTGGAGGCATGACGAAGTAGCCAAAGTAATTCACTGGAGATTGTGTGAGAAATTGGGTTTTGAAAGAGGAGATAAGTGGAATAATCATATACCCAAGTTGGTACTCAAGTCCGAGAAGACAAAGATATTGTGGGATTTTAAGATCCAAACGGACAAAAAATCGAAGCAAATAGACCAGATATTGTGGTACTTGATCAGCAGACCAGAAAGTGTTACATTATAGACGTAGCGTGTACATTCGACACAAGAATCAGTAGTAAAAACCAGAAAAAGCTGGAAGGGTATCTAGATCTTAGGAGGAGGATAAGTCAATATTGTTCCAGCCTTAGGAACTTTACCAAAAAGTCTAAAAAAAGTGGTTGGATTGGAAGAATTAGAGATGTCAAAAGATGTAGAGCTGATAGAGAAATCAATTTTACTGGGAACAGCAAGAATAATACGAAAAGTACTTGAAATGCACTGTAAAAACTAACTGGTTGAAATAACCAAACTAGACGCTTTGCAAGCGTTTACTCGTGCCCATGTACGTGTAGACATGCGGACTGAATGCATTTTTTGCTGTAGTCAAAATTTGGTGAGTAGGTTCATAGGAATAGTTTTACAACACTTGCATTTTTCTGTTGGGCTGCCTATAGGATATTGCATAACACAAGCATTTTACTACGTCAAAAGAGAAAGATGAAGAAAAGAACTGGTTAACGGTGTTTTAAAAAAAATTGTCCTTTTCATCATAGGAAGAAATTCGGTGTACTTCAGTTTGCGATAAAAATTCCATTTATGCTTAGAAATTTTCAATTTACTTTACTGCTACATTTTATCTGAGTCCAAAATTGTGAAGTCATGTGAAAATCAAATGCGCCATGTGGCAAACTCGTGGATAGATGTCGAGAAATAAGCACAAACTTATATTAGTTTGAAGTACTCTTTTTTATATCTTACGAATATCCACTGCTACTGTTGCAGACTAAAAGGAGTGCAGGATTATATGGAATGTGCATCGAAGTCGAAATACGTTCCAAAAAATTGGCGGGGGGTACTCAAGCACGATTTGGGTAGGGGTGTTCCGCTGGAATCCTAAAAGTTACCCTGTTTATAACAGAAAAACTTAATTTCTCATACGTATCCTGTTTATGACAAACTCTATACTCTCAATCTGTAGTGCCAATCGCTAAAATTTTGCATCTTGAACGAGACACCATAATAAGAGATCTAATAATAGCTCAAGTATCGTTTTTGTGGCAAACAAACAATAGATGAAACTATGGCTGTGACTGTGACTAAAATTATTTGGAAAATAGGTACCCTGAAAATGACAAAAATTAGGAGAAAGGATACCCTGTTCATGACACAAAAACCATACCCTGTTCAGGGATCATCCCCGTATAGTCCATATATGGGGGTATCCCTCCGGTCTAATCACCAGACTTAATCACCAGACAGAACTAAACCCAGAGTCACGAGCGTTTCATTTCCCATTTGCCTTTTCCTCTTAAAGCCCGCGATAAACACGGTACGCGGTTGTTCCCTTTGCGAACTCAGTAACACATCGGGTCTCTTGGACAGTTGTTATTTGCAAGCGTAGGACGGATGAGTGACAAGTTTCACGGCAATTATTATGACAAGGAAGGCCAGGATTTACACTCAATTGAATTATACGTTTTCTAAGGACTATTATCAAATACTTAGGCTAGGATTTGCGGCATATACAGGCTATAAAACCGACTGTTGCATCGATTCCGTGACACACAAGGGAAGCAACCAGAAACAACAGTGGCACACGACTTTTTACTCTGTATTTGAAGGCAGAAATATCGCAGTTCTAGGGTTCATCTCAACTGGAAACCTCTTGTTTCCGTAAGAATGGCAATCCATCTGTGCAAGGAACAGAGAATCAACGAAGCTGATGTTCCAAGGATTGAGATTTTGCATCCAATTTACCCTTCGACAGAGGCGACAGGTAGGAAGCGAATTGACCAGCACTTCTAAAATTGAAAGAACACTGAAGACGAGGTAATATTGTACTAGAGATACTCAAAAATGTTCAGCTCAGAAGGAGTGAATAGCCGTTTGGTGATCTACGCTGCATTTTGAGTAGTTCAAAGGATGTGACAATCAAGGGGTCGCCTCAGCTAAATAGTCTTTGAAATATTTTGCTTAAGCATTTAATTTGCCATTTAATTGTTATTTCGATTGCAGTTGATGTTCCACATACGACTTTCGAATATTGAACTCTAGGGATTGTTATTGCATTAAAACCAAATAGTCTTTGAAATATTTTGCTTAAGCATTTAATTTTCTATTTAATTGTTATTTTGATTGCAGTTGATCTTCCACACACTGCTTTTGAATATTGAACTCTAGGGATTGTTATTGCATTAAAACCATGCTCAATTCTTAACATAGGCTTCGATCGGGAGAATAACGTAGCTTGCGAAATCTCTTCGGGAACTTGACTTGTGTCTTACGAGTATTTCCTTGATATTTGCCAGTTATGCTTAAGAAAAATGCTTCGATTCATTCCACCACAATTTACAACCTATGCTTTGCTGCTACCCATCGGCTAAATTGTTTATAACACGCTATCGCTGCACATATTTTACCGTTTTGTAACAAGACACTCAAAAACATTCTTCCAATTCGCCTATTTTCGCCCCTCGAATCATATGAAACCTATTAGATGGCTCTGTGGCACGAATTGCGTACTTTATTCGCTGTAAGAAACTTTTTTGGAAAGTTTGTTTATATCCTAGAAGTGCTGATTTTACAGTACATTTAAATTTCGCGGTTGAGTTGCGTTGCTATGGAAAATACCGCTGGTTAGAAAGATCGCGGAATTAAGTTGCTGAGTGAAACGCTCGTGGGGTAAACATTTTTTCAGTGCAATTTTATTTCGTTCAAAAATTAGTAAGGCAAAAGTACGAGAATAAATATTCGAAATACGGCGCTTCAAAAATCTAGAGTAATTTCTACCTACCGGGCTCTAGCTTTGAAAGCAAATAATTAAAGGCTAAAAAATACTCAGAACTCCGACCCGACTATCACGCAACAAATGCAACCATCACTGTCTGTAGATTGTTCTACAACGGGTTTACTGCTAAAGACTATTAAACGAAACAAGTAAATATTTGAATGTTTACATTTAAGTTCTTTTCGGATTTCGCTAGGCAGTTTATCAATTCTTAAGACTTTTGGCTTTTTAGGAAAGTCAGAGCTTTACTTCTTATTTGTCGTGTGACAAAGGTCACAACAAGGTGGCAAGTGATTTACTTACCTATGTGATGTCGAAATCCAAAATAAAACCCCCGGGATAAAACCGTATCTTGATGCAGAGATAAATTCGTGCTTCTTTTTCTTCTTTTATAATGTTAGAAAATCCATCGAATTTATTTCATGGGCTATGCTGTTGAATTTTTAACTTATTAGACAGTCTCATTTGAAACGAGTGAGTCAGTGAGCGAAGTGACGACACATGTACAACATGAGGGACATTTTTTCTTCAAATGATAAAGTCGTTATATTCATAGATTTGATAAATATGTTTTCCCTGCCGACCACTAGACCCGGCTAGACCACCATACTCCAATATTTCTGAAATAAATATAGCACACGGATATATCACGAAGGAAAAAATGTGATTTACCGATTGTAGATTATTTATTCATTGCTTTGAATTTTCCAAATACAGTGTTATGAAACTCTATTTCCGTAATCAAGGACAGAACCTCACCATTTCGTTCTCAAACTGCCTTTGAAGCACACTCTGGAGTTCCAAATAACACTTTACAAGATGGATTTAACCTGAAAGTGGTTAGTTTTGATTCGATGGGTTATGAATCTATGAGCGGCTTCCCCGTGGGGCCGACCCCCGGGGCACCCAAAGGAATCCAAGGGGATTTGTCGAGATTTTCAGAAAATTCTTGCCCGAGGGTGTGGGGAAAAACATCACTTTAGTCAAAATAGTTCAAACCCAGGGGCCAGACCCTGGGGATTTCTAACTTAAGGTCAGCGGTATATACATTCTCGCTGATTCCCGTATGCTCTTTAAAACGCATGAGTTGTTCTAGTGTGAATGTTGATCTTGTCTCTTTATTAATGTAATGTAAGGTAATGTTAATGTTAATGTAATGTAACATTTATAACGCGCAAATTCTATATGGATAGAATTAAATGTGCGGGACCGCGCATTAACGTGGTCATCCGAACCAGTGAAGGTCTAACCATTTGCAGGTGTTATAATTCAGCCGGTGCATGATCTTTTCGTGAACCTTTTTAGGCATCACCATCCTCGGGAACTCAGGAATAAAATTCTGACTTCGTGCCCAATTAAGGATATTTGAGAAACGAGCGACATAATTTTACCCCTGGGTTCCCGAAGACAGCGATTCTCAAAACGTTCATAAAAAGATTATGTATACACCCTTTGCAATAAGAGCGAGACTGGGTCGAATTTGGCATGGAAACGAGAACCTAAAATTCTCTCTCGGTAAGATTTACTAGAAAAAGCATGGGGATTTTCAAAATAGTCATGTAGATATTCGATTTTGGGGGTCAAAGCAACATTTTTTTTTTTTTTTCACTTCCAATGGCAGTGATGTATCCACAGGATATATAGAACAAATACAACAGCAAAAAATAATATAATTTACCGATGCAAAAGCTAATTTTCGATATAAGATGGACCTATGCTATTCTGTCGATCGATTATATGAAGGAAATATACTTAATGTATCCCTAACAAAGACAAACATTCGTAGTTTTCCGCCTCCCTAGAAATGATCAACTTGTCTTGAAGATAATATAACTTGCAACTGAATTTTTGAAATGTTGAACTTCTTAAATTTCAGGGGAAAAAAGAAGCATACTTTAAGGCGCAAGTGATTCACATGATTCAACCAGTCTTTGCTTGGCGATTTATTTAGTCCAAATTATGAAAAAAAAGTC
>JANTNT010039112.1:0-12587 GCA_024752375.1 Entacmaea quadricolor | reverse complement strand
ACTCTTCTACGAACAATTCAACAGGTTCTTTAATGTCCCCCATGATACAGGTTAAGGAAGGGATGGGAGACAGGGCCAATGGTTTAAAGTCTTTATCCGAGAAGTCTTGAAACTAACCATTTGCAGAATATTATTACAAAGACAGCACTTTCTCCTCAGTTATTTTAAGACCCTTAGTGTTGGTCGAGATGGGATTTGAAACCCGACCTCCTGCACAACAGACCAGCACTTTTCCAACTGAGCTAGCCAGGCGGCAGTTTATAAGTAATATATACAATATGAGTGGCCGATCTGCAAGGGCTTTTACAATAGTAAGCCACAAACAAGCCATGGTAAAGCCCATACAGATTGGATGTGAATATTTTATCAAATGTTTATGTTTATTTCATTTTCTACTAAAATTTTCAAGATACAATTTGGCCAGAGAAGCTGATTTACCAACTTCATGCTTATTGTTTCTATTGTCTTTAATTATTCATGAATGTGATAAGGAACTAGACCCATCATGTTTTAGGGTAATCAACACCTACAGCCTGTATTGTTCTCTATTGTTTATGCTATTGTTCAATTGTGCGATGGATGAATAGAACGAAGAATAGATATCCTAAATCATGACTCACATGCTTGATCCCATGGGACAGGCTCTACTGGAGAGCAAACAAACTTTAAATTATGCTATATTTTAAGATCCATGATCACTTAAAAATATAAAGTAGTATTTTTAATTAGGTTTGGAGACAGCCCTATGAATTTTGTGCAAATTTTTTAGAAGAACAGTTTTTTTGGAATTCAGTACAATCATGTGACTGCTAGCTGCAAAGGGACTATCACCTTTAGCATTCAGTCTTTATATCAAATTAACTATAATCAACTGTTAAGTAGCAACATAGTAGCTATAGTACTAGTTATTTTATATAATCACACAATTGAGTGATTGTATAAAATTGCTTTAAATGTCTTGTGTTTTTTGAGGATCCAATCAACTTCATGGAATTCTAATCTTCTGGCTCTTTTTGACTTTTTGCTTCAATACGTAGAGAAGAGTTGTGAAGTTACCAAGAAACAGTATGAAAAAGGTCACACCCGTTGCCATCACCTTTAATTAAAGTAAAAGAGTGATATTTGTAAATAACCAAATTCTACATTATTTTGATATTGATTTAATTGCTGTGTCTTACGACTGTATTAGGAAAATAGATGTGTTGAGGACCCCCATTCCAATGTGGCGTCCATGATTTCAATGTGTTAGACATTCAGACATACAGTCATTTCTGTTAAGTGTGACTGTCTTGAGACTTTGAGATCTGCATTTGTACATTAAATACTTTAGGTAATATATCAAGCATAAGAAAGTGTTTGATCAGCAAATCAACAACAGGAAAGGTGGAAAAAACAAGGCAGCCAAGGAGTGGCAACAATCACTTTCAGAATCAAGTGATTAAGTCCATCTGAAATAATGTACAAATTATAGACCTTAAAGTCTAGAGACTTGCACTTCATCAGAAACTACAGTAAAATAGATTTAATATTATGGTACATCTAACATAATTTTGTCAATACATGGATCTATAATTTTCAGGCCCCATCCATCCTATGCGATTACTAATGACATTCAAATTCATTGTGAACTTTGAAAGTACAGCTTAAACCTTGAACTTCGGAACAAACTTCAGGACCCACTCGTCAAAAGTTATGTGAATTATGCACTGTAAATGGATGTTATAGCAGGGCTCTGTCAACAGTTTATGTCTAGTCAAGTTTGGTATAAATTCAAATTTTAATTTTTTTAAAAAAATCTTACCTGCCATTCATTACAATCAGGGTGGTAGGCCAGTGTTAATAACACATAGGCATTATACAATTGAAACAGCTAATTGAAAAAAAAGGGGAAAATTAGACAACACTATTCTAGAGAAGATTTATTAGACCTAAATTCCTAGACAAATGCACATGCTCAAAAGTGAAACAAAATAACTTACATATCCAAGAACAAGAAAAGGCAGAACAAAACCTAATCCTCTCCACATCCACGTTTGGAATCCATCTGGAATTAATTTTAAAACTAAAATGTTACTGGGAGCATGCAGTAAGTAACAAACTAATGCTTTGACAAGCACAGTGGTTTAGATGGAATATTACAGCGAAAACCATTGTATCGCGACCTGCTTACGTCGGTTAGATTTTGTTTTTCTGATCTGCCAATCATCTTTGCGGGGGGACGAAGCTGAGTGAGTGTTTTCATTGGCTGATTTGAATAAGCCCTGCCTCTAATGATGATTAGCGGATCAGAAAAACCCAAAATCCAGCTAGAGTTTGAAAATAAAAGGTCGCGATACAACTGTTTTCGCTGTAAGCTAAGAAAAGCATGTTATCAAAAGAAAACTAGAGAATAATTTAGTTTGAACTTTGTTGGTGTAATGTAATAATAATGCGATGTTTAACATCTACAACATGCAAATTCTAAATGAATATAATCAAATGCACAGGACCGCCATTAACATGGTCATCCGAGCCACATAAAGGTCTAATCATTTGCAGCAAAGGCAGCACCTCAGTTATTTTAAGCAGTGTTGGTCTAGCCAGGAATCGAATCCCAACAGACCAATGCTTTACCAACTGAGCTAACCAGGTGGCAGTGTATGGGTTGTAGGTAATTTGGAAAACTGTGAATAAAAACAGATATACTTAACTGACATTTTAAACAGTCCTTTGTCAGAGTAAAAGAGAGTTTATACTGAACAAAGGACTAACGTCCAAAGTGTCAGTTAAGTATACTCCATTTTTTATCATGTATCAGTAATTTAAAATCACATTTGAACTGTTAAATGGGATCAAATGGAATTAAAGTTATACCGACTGTGACATCCATTCCACGGCTCACTCCAAGAGCTCTTAATCTGTACATCACACCACTCTGATACTTAAACTGTACTAACTGTACAAAACCTACAAGTGAACATTAAAAATTAATGTAAATAAGGGACCACTTGGTATTTACAAGATGGGGAGGGGTGAGAAATTGCTTGACTTTTTTGAGCCCTCCCCCCCCCACAAAAATGGTAAATTTTTGGGCATCATCCACAGGGCTCAGAGGAGTTGCATGTGTGACCCATTATCCCATGTACAAAATTTCAATATCCAATGTACAAAAAGTAAATGGTCCCTATTGAAAAAAATGAAGATGTCCTTTTTTCTTTCAAAAAATTTTTCCCCTCCCAATAAATGAGTCATTACATTAAAAAATTGCATCCACGGGGTTGTGGACCTTGGAAATTCCTGGGGAGGGGAGTTAGGATTGAAATGAAAATCCTGCAGGTTGGGGAGAAAAAATTTCTTGGCAGCTATGTTAGAAATAAACAATGAAAATGTGGAAACCTTGGGGGTCTTACTAAATTTCACCATTGTCCAGGGGTTAAGGGTGGCAAAGTGGCAATCTTATTATTACCCTCAACCTCAGGGGTAAAAAAAAAATTAATGCAATTGCCCAATAAAGAATGATTGCTGGCAACCTTAATCGCTAGCAGTTTTGAAGAACACAATATGGGTGTCCTGATAAGAATTTAACTATAGCTGAAGTGTTTTTAATACAAAAAAATGTATAAATCCTTGGATAATAAACAAAAACAAAGAAATCCCCACTTACTCAGGTACAAGGAGAATAGAAAAAACTTCCTTCTAAACATCTGATAAATTATTCCTTCAGGCCTGCAAGGAAAATCATAGTTAATAAAATATACAATAGCCTGTATTTCAATACTTTGGACCAACCGACACTCAGGGTCTTAAAATAACTAAGGAGAAAGTGTTATATTTGTAATAATATCTGCAAATGGTTAGACTTAAGTCTTCTCGGATAAGGACTTTAAACCATAGGCCCTGTCTCCCATCCCTTCCTTAACCTGTATTATGGGGGACATTAAAGAACCTGTTGAATTGTTCATAGAAGTGTAGGGAATTGTCTCCTGGTTCAATTAGCCTATTCTAATTGGTGGCATTACATGCTAACTACTAATTATCTTCTTATGATAGTAAGCTGCACAGCTGCCAATGGCGCCTTGTAATGCAACCCGCAAAGTCCTCCACTGATGACACTGAACTGTGAAGCACACTGAGATGTGAAATGCGCTATATAAGCATCTACTATTATTACTGTTATTATATATTTACTGTTATGAGAATTCACTCACCAGATCAGAAGGAATCCTGACAAAAGGATTGAAAAGTAATGATGTAGCACCCACCATCCCTTAATCCTATCAACAAAATAAACGGAAACCTTGATGAAGAATTGAAATATTACAACTACATGCTGGTTAACAGAGCAGACTTGTAGAAGTGTGATCATGAAAATCATGGCACAGGGAAACATCTGTTACACCAATCAGTGCAGATTGGTAATTAAATAATAAGGTGGCTGTGCAATAATTATCAGGAGGCCTCTAAAATTGTAGGGGCCGAGTGTAAAGTAATACAACAAGAGAGGGGGCAATGTCTAAATTATTTAATGGAAAGAAGGGGGATGATATCTAATTTTCCTTTTGGAGTTTAAGTTTGTGTGAATGTTTATGCTTATAGACAAAATTTTGTGCTGATCACTTTCCTTGGATTCTAAAAGAAATTCTCACTCTCAATAAAACCAGCCTGCAAAAGAAGCTTTATTGTTCAAAAAAGATCTCAAAAACTTGCATGCTTTGTTCACAAAAAATCTGAAAAAAAAAATGCTTGAATAACTGGTAGCTAAATTTTCAGCTTTAACCTTAGGGTGTTAAGAAGTTATTTCAGCCTTTGTACAGGGTGGGCTAAGTTGACTTTAAGCCACAGTGTACACATTTTAGAACCACTCCTGATAATTTTTGCACAGTTCCTAATAAAACAATGCCAAAGATTATTTCATTATTTAATTTTAAATTTTCATTATTTAATTTTTGGACACTGCTAACAAATTGGTGTAAATGTAGCACCAACAAAAGATTTTCACTCAAGCTCTATTGTTTATGTGGCCATTATTTCTTTTTTATTTTATTGCAATGAATGAATGAAAACTGAGAATAAAACTAGATATATGTGCCGTTGCATTTAATTTTTATACCCCCAGGGTTGAGGATGTTTATTGTTTTCTTCTGACCACCCCCAAGATTTCCACTTCACTCTTTACCCCCCTGGACAGTGGTCAATTTTGGAAATACCTCCCAAGATTTCCATGTTTCTATTGTTTATTTTGATCTTACCCTCAAGAATTTCAATCTTCTTTTCCGCAGGATTCCATTAACTTTTTACCTTATACCCCCAGGATTTCCATTTAAATTTAACCCTTACCTCCAGGATTTCTTATTATGGTCATCAATTCCAGGGGTGCAAAAATTAAATGCAATGGCCTAATATGAACCGCACCTTGAACCATTTGCAATAAGAATGTGTTCTTGTAGTGTGAGTGTACTGTAGTACCATACAAGTACTCCATGAAATAAACTATCTGTAAGTCTGCAAAAACATAGTTTTATAAATTTATCTATTAGCTTTGCAACCATTAAGGTCAAAGACCTAAACACTAGGACAAGGGTCCCATTTTAAGACAAACCATACAATTTAACATTCTTATCTGAGAAAATGGGAAAGCCAAACCATTTGCAAGTATTATGCAAAGGCAGAACTTTCTCTTCAGTTATTTTAAGGGGACCCCCAAGAGTTCATCCAGCCACAGGACTGGAACCATGACCCCCCTGCACAGCAGACTGGTCCCCAAACAACTGAGCCATCTGATTGGCAGTTAATTATGTAAATACTGTAGTTAATCATATCAAAATAGCTTCCTCTGCATGCGTCTCTTGTATATTCCTTTACTGACAATATTATTACAGTCTATCTGAAATCAACTGAGGGAGACTTATAGCAAGCAAGAAAGGAAAGGGAAAAGACATCTCTCTTCTTTTCTATTCTTCCCCTTAACAAAAATAGAACCTTAAAGAAAAACATGTACAATAATCCTTTGTTGTGATGGTGGGGGGGAGAGCCAAAATCTATGGATATTTCAAGGAGATATATGAATATTTTTTCTGGAGGGTGGTCATGGGCAGCCTAGGAACTGCCTCCCCCCCCCCCATTGTCTAAACCCCCAATAGGAAAGTTCTCATTACATCATGGGGAAATGTTCTATTAATGTAATTAATACTAGCATATACAATGCAATCTACATGCTACTCAATACAGCTAAGAATCCAAGTTTGTGGCATAATAGAGAGAAACATGGAAGCAAGGCATATTGGTTCTCATTCATTTCTTCCAAACTCTTGAAGCAAGGTACATACAGCTTTTAGGTTTATTTAGTCTATATTTTGACAGCTTCCTTTCTTGATGCCTCTTAATTGCCAGATTTCAAGCCACGAGTGCCTGAAGAGAATACCTTAATATTGCAATAATCAACAAGACCCACATAATCTGAAAGAGCTCGACATCTAGCAATACAAAAAGTCAATTAATATTTTGACTGTGCAAATCAGTATTGAACAAGAAGATACAGTCATTCAAAACCTTCAAAATTTACTGAGAAATGTATTGATTCTCGGACCTCTAGGCACTTGCTGCTTGAAATCTGGCAATATTTGAACCAAATTGAAACAGCATTCAGAAAAATTCTAGTTTGAGAACTGAAATACGAACTGAGATAAATGTCCCAAAGTTGGATTCCTGAATAATATCATGTGTACTTAACCTGTAATTGCAGACAATATTAAAAAAAGCAAAGACCATACAAAGGACTGTCATCTTCAACTTAAATCTCTCATAGTTATCCTTGTACTCAAGTCTGTTGATTAAGAAAATTTTCACTTTAGTTCAATTCAGATATCAAACTTTTCATTCCCAAATTTTAATACAAATTTCCCATATCTTTAGTGATTCAAAATATTTTATAAAAGTAACAAGGGTTGACAAATGGTAAAATCAATACTTGGCGAAACAGTGAGACCCCAGTTTTTAAATATGAGCCTAAGCCTTTCTCATGATTTTTAATCCAAGCCTGAGATGTTCTTCAGTTTTATCTGAGGCTAGAATTTAACCAAAACTTTTTTGTCAAATGAAGAACAACAACAAATTTATTTATCTAATTTGTACAAAAAAGGAGTCTTCAAGGAAATTTGGAAAATCTGAGACAACGGTTATGGATAAAAAAGACTAAGTCCTATCCTAAAAAAATCTGTGACTTTGAGATCTGGTTAATCTTTGGTGAACCTCTTAATTTCTTAGCAATATTCACCACCCTTAGTAATATAAAAGTCTCTTGTGAAAAAATAGAAATACAATTTATTCTATGTTGAACGTAAAGGGACTGATTCTTCATTTCTCTCAAGCCAGAGGCTCAAGACTAAAGCAGCTGACACCAGATTGATCTTGTGACTATACAATGTATACTGTGATATAAGCACTCTTTAATTTGTAAAGCACTTGAGAATCAAAGAAACACTTGGCTGCACTTCATGTTTATTTTAAACTTCAACACTTCCATCCTATATTTAAAGCACCAGGAAAAATTCATAAGCTTCTGGTCCAATTGGACTGCCCATACACGTCATGTTCATGGACCTTTATACTTGATAAAGTCCTCATTAGTATTCAAGTGATCTTTACGATAAAATCATGAGTCATGTCTATATAAAGATTACTTGAATACTAATGAAGGATGACTTCATCAGAGATAAAGTTGCATCCAAAATTGGATGAAGACTTAGAGACTCATCAAGGTTGATCACACAAAACCCACAAATGGCATCAATAAGCACATCTGTCTTGACTTTTGCACACAATCTTTACCATGTTGGAGTCTCTTTTGAAGTCATTGCACATGACAGTGATTGCATTCAATTCTCTATCAAAATATAAAAGTCTATGTTCCTGACAATGGTTGGTCTATTGGACTAGATTCTGAGTGTCTTAAGTCAGTTAAAAAATGAACACTCATGTCCTGTGGAATATAGAGTGACATATCCCATGGGACACTCTTGTTCATTCTTTAACCCTTACATATCACGTGACCAGAGCGATTTTGTATATATTGGTAGGCAGTGATGCTTTGGGAACTATATGTGACCCTGCATGGGAAAACGTACAATAACGACTTTCCGTTTTTTGGCAGAAGCCGTTCGGTACCCGTTCGAACGACCTAAAAAGCTGTTCGAATGGGTCAAAAAGTCGTTCAAATGAGTTGACAAGCCGTTCTCATTAACTACAAAGCCGTTCAAATGAGTTGGAAAGTCGTTCTCATTAACTACAAAGCCGTTCGAACGAGTGGGAAAGCTGTTTATGCTAATGTTGAAGCCGTTCGAACAGGTCCCCAAAAGTCGTTTGAACAGGACTCAAAATCGGAAGTCATTCGAACGAGTTGACAAGCCGTTCATGATTTCGTTCGCAATTCCGTCGGAAAAAGAACCTTGATTTGCCTAACTAAACAACGCACAGTGTTCACATCATCAAGTTGAATTTTAATTAAAATTCACCGCGTAACAAAGATTTAGCCTGCGTGCAGACCGGATTTAAAGTACCGTTTTAAAAGACGGTCTTAGCGGCATGTTCGGTCTGCACGCAGGCTACACCGATCTGATCTATGGTTAATTTTGATTTGTGCAGTTTTATAATTATATAACCAAAAAAGAAACATATTTTTGCTATTACAATATCATTTATTTAAACAGAGTATTATTTACAAATTTTTGACGATCATGCAGGATAATTTATTTACAAATTGCGATAAGCCGTGACATTTATCAGCAATGGCTAGGCTAACAAACTCAAAATCGTCACGCGTAAATCGAAATGGAGCATAAACGAGTGGAGGATCAGACGATGACAAGTAAAGATCAGGATTGCAGGTATTTGAATTCGTTGTTCAGAACGTTGTTTTTCAATAGATATGATGGTATTTGCACTGTCTTGTGTAACGCTTTTTTTTTACCAAAGCCACTGAATATAAATATCATGTTTACTGAGTGTCATTAATTAGACTAGGACAGTTAGCAGCTCAACTGGGTTCAAATTTCGCAAGTAGAGTTTTTGTTCGTACTGTTGGGTAGTTCGTTCGCTTCAAAGGCATGGAGGAAAGCTGATTTTTCATTACTTTTCGGAAGGTCTTCGCTTTAGACTCGGCACATGTTCGTAACTGTCTGTTCGTTCGTAAACTCATTTGATTGTTCAAAGGGGCTGTCAGGTAGCCGTTTGAACGTTTATGCAAGTCGTTTGCACGTTTTTGCAAGCCATTCAAATGTTTTTGCAAGCCGTTCGAACATTTATGCAAGCCGTTTGAACGTTCATGCAAGCCGTTCAAACGTTTATGCAAGCCGTTCGAACGGCTTGCATAAACGTTCGAACGACTCAAAAACTTGTTCGCTAGCCGTTTGTTTTGGCCATTCGAACGGAAAGTCATTATTATACGTTTTCCCATGCAGGGTCACATATTTTACTGATTACAAGTGTTATTATTTTGACTCACTTTTTGTGGTATAAAGAAACATTGATATCTCCTAAACACAATCTCAGGAAAGACCTTGAAAGAAAATCAAAAAATTCAATAAGGTTGGAATTTTTGGTGCTGCACATATAATTTACTATATTTACAGTTAAGATTAATAGATTAATTATTGATAATAATATAAAATTAAATTTAAAAAAAACACTGAATTGACAAATAGAAATATCAGACTTGCTCAGGGTTAGTGCTGAGGTATCAAAAATTATTTTTCTACCAGAAATCCATCAGATGAATGGATCTATAGTAGAACCTTTTGATCACAGCAGAAATTTAAGGAGTTTAGCTGAAATTTTAAAATTTAAGGACTTTTCAAGTGCCCTTGAAAATGAAAATTAAATTCAAGGAGTTGAAGGAGTTTAAGGAGTAGCACGAACCCTGATAGCTACCGACATCCTGTGACTCAGTTAGCCCATCCCCTTTTCCTGCACTTGAAAATTCATTCTGACATCCCTGTCATAATAATATTATTCTATCAATTTATATATTATATATATAAATTGATCATTCTATCAATTTACCGATTTATTAATTGTTATATATTATCCCATACCCTGCAGATGATGGGAGAGATCTTTGCATTTCCTTTATTTTGTTTTCAAGTAATTCTATCCTGTAACGCAATTCAATGACCAACTTCTTGGATTCTGGTGATTCATCTTGCTTCTCAAGCCTTAAAGAGCAATATAAAAAGTGATTAATATGCATTGCTATTATCTCCCAACTCAACTACATTTTTCTATAGGCCAAGAACATCACGTGGAGGGGATTAAAACTAACTAACTCCCTAGGGTGAATAAAATTCACTAACTCCCTAAGGAAATAAACAACATGAACTTTGGACTTGCACGTGTTCAGTTTGTGGACCTTGAGATCATGGCAACTTTTTGCAGCTACACCAAAAATTGCTTTTGGTTCACCATAGCCACTGAAGAATTTGAAGCTCGAACAGAAGAAGAAATTAAACATTTGATGTGGAATTAAAGCTCAAAATCCACCAACAAAGCAACCCAAAATGGTGTTAAAACTTTAAGAGTTCTTCATTGAACAAAATTAACAACAAAGCATTGAAGAACTAAACAGGACAGACCTCAACTCACAGGTATGTGATTTGTTCTATTTTTGAGTGATTTAACAAAACACTTAATGCCTGTCACCCTTGAGAATAAGCAAGTTTTGTTTCCTCTCAACTTGTTCTCAGGAAATATTGATGGTCTTGGGGAATCAAAACTCAATGATTTCCATGATACCAGTTATTAGGTGCTAATTATATACATAATTGGGTTCTCCACTTCTCCTCCTCCACAAAAATCAACTCCTACATGTAAATTCCAGTTCGATCTAGAAGATATTCTTGATAGAGCCACCCTCTGATATCTCCTTTCACACTATAGTATGATAAAATAGCTTTTTTTTGTATTGGGTAGTTCCAAGAAATATCCAAACCTCTACCATGAGTTGTTTTGAACTTTTCATCCCCCTGTCCTCTGGAAATTTCAATTCAGAGTCCCTGGCCACTCTAGAATTCCGTATTAAAATTTGAATTTAGTGTGAATTGCCTTCTTGACAAAAATAACCAATTTTTTCATATAAGAAGAGCACAGAAATTGAAAACATGAAAGTACAAATTTATGAGGTTGTCTTAGCTCAAGGATATAGCTCAAGGCTATATGTAATGAGGATAACCTTTCAACTTAAAATTTTAGATTTGCTTCCAGTAATAAACAATGTTTTCTTTAAAAATGTAATAATTATACATGTAACTACAACTAGCTATGGCCATTATTGCCATCTTAAATTAATTCTTGTGAAGAACTACTGATCATATACATGTAAGAATGCAAGCTGTCTTGTCATGCCTCATGTAATGGATTGTTCAAGAGACCTTCAATTTTATTTAGCTATCAGAGAGGTTGTAAGTAATATATACAATATGAGCAGCCAATCTGTATGGGCATTTACTTTGGTGAGCTGCAGGCAGGAAATTGTAAAGCCCATACAGATCTGACACTGAATATTCTATATTACTTTAAAAATGTCTAGGTTAGTTACTTCATGCTCTACTAAAATTTTCAAGATGGAAGGAAATTTGGCTGAGAAAATCTAAGTTCAAGTGTATGCAAATTACAATTTCTCTTTACTGATTTAAAAACTCCGTCATGCTTATGATTTCTATTTTTTCCTCAGTTAATTATTAATGATTTTTAAATATAATTTAAAACCTATTTCAAAGTAACTGTCTTTATCTTTTTTATATAGTATTGGAACTTCTATACACAATTAAAAGATTCAACTCTACGTCAGGAAATGTATGAAATATATTTAGCAACAAAAACAGTATTGATATGGAATAATTGAAAGACTACTCAACATTGTTCAGCTGACATAAACAAAACAAATGCAGATCCAGCATCTACTATAGTTTGTTCGGCAGATTTTTCAACTTTATAATTTTAAAACTAACCTCCCTTCTTTTGGAAATTCTAGATTTAAAAGCCCATCCTCTCCTTTGGAATTCCAGGGTCTTAATTTCCCTTCTCCTTTAGAATTCCAAAATGCTATCTGTGGTAGAGGTGTGGATATTTTTAGGATCTACCCATTATCTACTTTATTATTATGCAAGCAGTGTGGGTGGCACATCAATGAGAGTGCTTGCCTCCTACCATAAACATCCAGCTTTGACTGAACTTAATTAGCAACATATGAGTTAAGTTGTTTGTTGTTTCTCTCTCAGAATATCTCCTTTTGGGATATTCATGGTGCTCCATGGCTGTTATATATGTCTCCTCATGATCAGTAAGCCCCTGTTTTGTCTTAAGTGTTTTATTATTCTGCAGGTCACTGACAGTTGCTCAAACATTCGATCCATCTTTCCATATTATTTTCAACAATTTTTGTTAACATCTTAAGAAACATGATAGCCATAGCACCTCCTTACCCTGAATTTCCTCAAAGGTATACTATTTCAAGAAATTTTCTCCCGTTTCTCCAGTTCTTTTTTTCCCAAGTTCAATAGATTTATTCAATAGAGCTAATTAATTTGAAATGCATGTTTTTGTTATAGCGTTTACTA
>JANTNT010039001.1:0-10478 GCA_024752375.1 Entacmaea quadricolor | reverse complement strand
TCAGTGATAGTAAGTGGCAGTAAGAATAATATTGAGTGACAGTGAGTTTTTAAGCGGCTTTTACATAGCTAAGAGTAGAAAGTCATCTCCCTCTTTGGATCTCAACGCCACAACGTATTTTATACAATTTAGATAGTTTTTGTTTATAGAAGTATACAAGTCCGTCTCCACCTTAACCCTCTCACTTCTGTACATAATTGACTGGTGGGATAAGAACTTTCTATTTTCGCCTCATATTACCAGAATTTCGGCCTTTATAGATTTGTTTAACTAAAATTCCTAATGCTCTATGAATGCTATTTATGTGTAAATGCTACACTTTAGTTGAGACATTTAACTTATCTTTAATCCTACTATTTTCATAAGGGATAACAATTTGAATAAGAAAGAAAATTACAAAAGCATTCTAGTCAGATGATGCAATCGTTTTTTTTTTTCATTAACAATCGAACAATCAGGGCAAGTCTTTGAAAAAAAATTTTGTTAAAGGAAACGAGGCATACGGTAAGTTGTAGCTTTCGACTTGCAAGATAACGCTTGAGAAGGAAAGCTGTTATATTTGTAGTTAATGGCTAGTACGACACTACGGGGCAGAAAATAGGAATTCAATTCATAACAGCATCTCCTGTTGTAACATAAAACATTAATGCATTCTATTCAATCAAATTAAGTCATGGGAATTTGCATTGGCACATCCATATAGTGGCTATTTGTCCAATGAAAACCCGTTCCAAACTATATTGTTCTTTTCCATTTTAGGATAGGCTTTATAGATTACTTAACAGTTAAGTCAATGTTATTGTTTTAAAATCGATATTAGTCTATTAATTGCTTTAATGACACTAAAAACCTGATCAGAATCCTATTTTACTTGAGATTTCCAATTTTCTAAAATGGAAAAAGACAAAATAGTTTTGAACGGGTTTGAAGTCCCCAAGTTGAAATTTAGAAATGTTGATTTTTACGGGAGTATGAAAACCGGAGAAAAACCCTTTAACTGAAAGGAGAGAACCAACAAACAAATCTACTCGCATATGACTACGAGTCAGAATCGATCCCGGGTCAAAGTTATAAGAGACGAGTGTTGTCACCATGCTTCCCCTTAACTTAAATGCAGCATAAAAAAAGTTTGCTTTGTAGTGTTGGTGCGCAAAATTTTGAAACTAAATTAAGTGAATAAATAACATTTTAGAGATAAAGAGCGTATCAAAGAATAGTTGATAATTAAATTCAAGCATACCTTGTGAAGTCGATCTCCATAGTACTTATGGATCTCGAAAGCATGTTCAATGGCCAAGGTCTTTGGAAAGAGAATGGGAACCACATCTGCAATTTTGAGCTCATCTTTTAATCTCATCTTTATAGGCCAAAGTGATGGATCTTCCATGAACTCTACAAGGGGTTTCTTCACTGCAGGCTTCATGTTCAGGTATCGGAAGATAAATCTCTGGATAGCAGTTACTGTTGCATCAAGGATTCTTTGAGATTTGCCTTCGTCTTGTAAAATTTCGTTGTTGTCCAATTCCAGTTTTACTTTATCTGAAAGTGGTTTTCGGTAGTCTTCTCCAACACAATCAACAGCCGAAACTGTAAGTTTATCCTCCAGGAATTCATACATAGCGCAAACATGCCTCAGTTGAATTGCATCTTTCGTTTCAGGGAGAAGTTCTTTTGGGAATGGCCTTGAAGCAGTCATCCACGTCTCTACGTAATTAAGAAAGCTTTCTTCAGGTTTACCTCCAGTGCGCTTGAGAAAGCACAAAACAATTTCCATGTGCTCTAAAAGGACTTGATTATCATTTATACTTTTCTTTACTAAACCTGATAGCTCTACCTCGACATTACTTGGAAGTGTATCTTGAGCAATTGCTTGATGCAAGTCATTTAGTATGTTTGCACAATCATGAAAAAGCTGCTTTGAAAATACAAACTCACGCATACCTTTTGATGTCGTCAGATATGTTTTACCAAGGAGAAAACGCCCTGCCATATTCTTCTCTATCTTGTCAATATCGTAAATAATTTCAGTTCCGTGACCAAACTCAGTGTTATACCATGAGTGGTTTAGGAATTTGTCTGTCCATTCGTATCGAATGATTTCATTTTCCTTAGCATCTTGAACGTGTACTGTTGGAAAGCTACAGATGGCACCATTTTTACAAAGGAATTGAAGGGCTGGACAATTTCCTGAGGCAGCTATAGCCAGACACTTATCAAGAAATTCGTTCTGCATATTTGCTAGACCAGTTATGGTATCACATAGAGATCGGCCTAAGTCTTGTCTTTCAATTAAGCACAAACCAACTGGACAAGATTCACTAATGTGCCTTCTATCGCCCAGGCTCTCATTAAAAAGGGGAACAACATTTTCCCAGGCCCTGCGAAATTCTTCAAATGCATGACTCAGAGAGCCCCCGCTCGCGCCGTCAGAATCAACTTTCCTTAGTTTCATTTCTTTTCTAATTACAGCATCACCAATTTTCCTTTCCTTTGCTTCTGCACGAGTCAGACTCCGACTCAACAAAACATCCACACGGCGACTCCATGCATTCAAAGCTACTAGGTTTCCAATACGACCCAAGGTTTTGTGATAATCCAAGAAAAGACCAAGTAGTTGGTGACTTTGTTTCACTTCTTCTGAACTGTTCAAATAGAATTCTCTGAGTTTTTCAAACGAGTTTGGATGTTTGCTACGGAACAGCCGTGGAAGGCAAACATTTCTTGCTATAGCGTCACTGAAATTGGGATCTTCAAGTTCTTCAATCTGGGATTCTAGAACCTTCTCTTCATCTTCGTCTTGGTTTTTATTTCTTGGTTTTAAATCATTTTTACGAAACTTTTGGACTAAGGGTCTTACAAGTTTAGAGAAATAAGACTCCCATGTTAATCTCGTCTTCTCGTCGTGGGGCAGAGGAAGTCCTGAATCTTTAGTTAACAATGGAGTTGCTTCTTTTAGTATGTGATGCAAGAAAGCAATGATCCTTTCCTTCGTACAGCAGAAAATTTTACTCAGAACCGCTAGATCACAGTGTATGTACTGGAAGCACACTTCTGAAGGATTGTCGACCTTCATTAAATCAACAAGCTCTTTTGTGCTTAGCTCTAAGGAATACCCAGCTACAAGTGCTAAATGAATGATCAGATGTAGAATTCGAAACTCAACAGGATCAAGCTTTCTCGTACAGAGCATCTCCTCAAGCATTGATTCAGGATCACAATAAATGTATCCCTTTAAATCTTTTGATTTTGACTTGCCGTCTGACATTTCTTCTTTCTCGCAGGAAATATTGCAATTTGGACATCTCATTGCGGATTGGGATGTGTTTCCTCTTGTTGTGAATCTTGTGCCACAAGTACAAGAAAAGTAACAGAGATTTGCACGACAAACTGTTTCAAAGAATTTGTAGTGTTCATATCCCGAGTTATTTGCAGGGGCAGCCAAAATGTAGGACTCATTAACCTCGATAGGAACAACTAGGCAGCAAACAACTGGGTTCCTGCTTGTCCCTGTAAATCTTGAAGTTATGATAGCTGAAATGTGCTGAACTAAAACAGCTACCTCAACATCTATGGCTTTAGACTCGGGAGTGACTTCAAGCTCCACACATTTAAAACTGATCTGGCAGGCAGTTCTTAAAAGAAACCTCTCGTATGGGTCTGAGACACTTACTAGATTCTCTGTTATGTACTGTGCTGTCTTGTCCTCGGTGTCTTTAAGGTTACGTATAGAGCGAACCAAGTAAAACTGCTCAATGGTGACAGCAGCAAGCTCCATTCTCCTTTCATCGGAATGTTTTGTCAAGCCAAGCATATCGTTTAATAGCTTTGGATCAGAACTAGCTATGTACTTCCCCAAAGCGATTTCTGCATTTGAATTTTCAGCTAGACTTTGAAAAGGATCATTTGAAAATCCAAGTTTAGTTGGAGACTTCTTTCCTTGACATACAAGTCGTTTCAAGGAATGCAGATTTTCACAACAATCAATGAGTTGTCTGATATCATACATGCTGGACCCTTGTCGTAGCTCTTTTATGAGGAAAATGTTAAGAATTCCCTTTCTGGATTGTAAGGTTTCCAGTTTTAAATCCTTGAAGACATCACTCAACAAAAGGTCATGCTTTCTATAGGAGAGAGGGTTTCGATGATCAATAAGCAATTTTGCTAGGGCAGAAATGAAAGCCTTTAAATAAGACACAGCACAAATGAACCCAAACATGAGGTTACACTTGTTTTTCTCGTCGGTTTTAGTAAATATTTCCATTGCTTTATGGAAATTATTCAGTTCATGAGCATCTGAACTGGATACCTCCTCTAAGTTTAGATCTATAAAGGCCATTCTATCGATCAGATCACAACATATGACATTGAAGTGACAGTCAAGTTCCTGTATGCCGCTTTTTTGCAGATCAGAAAGAGCTTCATTAATTTCGACCAGGTTAGGAAAATAATCTAGATCTTCTGGCGAATTGAGTATCCTTCCAAAATGTTCAGGAGTAAAGGCTTGTTCTTCTGTGCAGAAAATTCGGTGTAGGATGGGTACTGCAAATTGGAAAAGGCGTTCATCCTCTGTGGATGATATCTGAATCAACATTTCACCCATCAGTGGCGTATCTTGGTTTGATTCTATGCACCTTGCGTATAACAAAAAAAGAAACTCGTCCAATTTTTCTACGTCCTCGCCTTCTTCTTTGAGATCTTGAATTGAATCGCAAATCGACTCAAAGATTCTTGGATCATCTAAATAATTCTCTTCCTTGACATGTTTACCAAGTTCTCCGATAGCGTAGAGAGAAAAAGGCTTTGATTTTGAATATACCAAAGAGGAAAAATCATAACAGACTTTTAAAAAATGAAAAGCTGGAACTTGAGTAGTGTACTTTGTAGCGGTTGACAACACGAAGTTTGTTGCGTTTTTCCAAGTTTCGATACCTCCGGTAGATTTAATGACATCATCGGTTGGAAGTAAAGAGACACAGATTTCTCGAACCAAAAATTTTTCAAAAGTTGCCTCATCTTCTTCACTAATATTTGTATCCTCTTCTTTAGTTTCGTCGTCGTTACCATGAAAATTTTTATCATCTTCATCTTCATCTTCAGTACCAGTACCAGTACCATCATCATCATAATTTGCGTCAATATTATTTTCTTTGTCGCTTTCGTGTTCCTCGCTTGGTGAAATATCATTGTTATCGGCGTTTGCCTTCGCAGCATCCACTAAACTTTCCTCTGCTTCAGTTTGATTATCCTTGATCTCTTCAAGAGCTTGTTCATATTGAATTTCCTCCACTCGACTAATTCCAATCGTTTTACTGTCTTCTTGGTTTTTTCTTTTGCGTGTTTCTTCAGTTTTTAGACATTCTTCTAATGGCAATGTAAAACTTGCATCGTTTTTGTAGAACTGAGCTGTTTCGTCGTGCTCTTCGGGTTCCTTTAACTTCGAGAGTTCTTCTTCCTTTTCTGATTCAACATTGTTAAAATATTCGCCTTCAGGAGTTTCATGTATTTCCTCTGTGCTGAGAGCTTCATGAACGTTCTCTACGCTTCCTTCATTAGTGTATTTGATGTTTTTGAATGGCAGTTGTTTTTCTTTCATATCTTCTTTCATGCGACAAAACTTTGTGGCTAGTCCGTCAACAGTTAATGGGACTAGAGGAATACACGCCCGCAAAAAGTTAAGGAGTGGTGGAACTGTACCTCCTTCCATCCAAAACAATGTGTGAAGTTGGGTTATTAAAAGGGGAACATTGTTTATTTCGTCTGGCGTGATGGTCGGCATATGTTCTACAAAATGGGCCTTTATTATTGTTATCCTTTGATGTCGGGTCAAATGTTTAGAAAAGTCTTCCGACATTATGTCAAGGGCATCATCCAAATAATCTTGTATGTTGGAGACCAAGTAGTCAGAATCAATCATCTCTGTAACTACCTGTTGCACCTTTCTTGAAACTCTTATGATTAAGGATCTCCTTGAAGCTGTCGATAGTTCCCCATTTTCATCTAAATTGTCTTCTTCTTCTAGACACTTTCGTCTGTACTCTTCAGCGAAAAATTCATAAACTCCGTCAACTCGTTTAAAGAACAAGCAAGAGAAAGGGTATTGCAGTTCTAGATGACTGATATTGACGACCAAAGACTCTGCATCTTGTGGATCAGGAATATCGTCGATGCTGAAAACACTATTCATAGACAATAACTTCACGCATTCGTCTTGCTTCTCTTTTTCACATTCTGTCAATACATTCCAAGCTGATTCCTTTTGCAAGAAATAAATAATTTTCGTCAACGGGCGACGTACAAGATGCATGACGTAATACTGCATTGCTTTGGCAAGAGTGGAACAATTAATCAGTGTTCTCCGATCGCAGGCCACGGATACTTGCCATGGATTTAAGTTCCCTGACTTTGGATTGTTTTCCACATTTTCTATCCACTGGCAGCATAATTCCTTGAAACATTCCATTATTGTGGCCGAAGAGGTAAGAGTATCAACAAGGGCTATTGTGTCACCAAGTTCTGGTTGCTTTAAGGGCGGGTATTTTATTCGTGTAAAGCACCACAACAACTGATCCGCTGCCACCTTTTTGAAGGGAAGATTTTCAGAATCTAGCACACTTATGATGGATCTTTCAAGTATTCCTTTGATATCAATGATTGGTTTCTCCAGAACATCAATCATGACCTGCCTCCAGCCGCTAAGAAAGTTGAATTGCCAGCGACACTTGCGTTTGTCTTCTTCATTTTGCACTTCACGTTGAAGGTGAATCACAATACAGACATGTTTTTGGTATTTGGAGCATTGTGAGGATTCTTTGTATTCTTGACATTGTTGTTCGATGATTGATTTCATTAAAAGAATGTGTGGAGCATCGGTATCAGGTCTGCATTGAACCACTAAGAGGTTCGCCTTTGATTCTCCCCAGAAATACTGTATTCTTTTCGAGAGTTCCTTTTCTGACTTAAAAAAGCTCAATTTCTCAGTCTGCACAAGAAAAAGGCCTTCCAAGCACTTGGACACGTCAGTATGGATGCTACTGTGAGTCATAACCAAAAGTTTTACAGTGGGTAAATCATCTTCTTCAAAATGATTACTCCTGACGCAAAAGGAATGCTCAAGAAATGTTTTTAATCCTTGATGGATAGGTTTTTCGAAGTAATCATCGTAAAGTTCATTGACCTCTTCGTCGTTGCTGTGGTAGAGAAGTGATTTGCGAGATCGAATCACGGCATCAGGAGTGGCTACAAACATCAGGTCATCTTTACAGCGAGCTATGATCTCTTTATTTTCTACATCATCATATTGGCTGTGGAAAAGGACCAAGGAAGGTAGAGTATCTTCATGAAATCCAGCAAACATATCCACATCATAGAACTCTTTTTCATGTCCTGACACAGTCGAAATACTTGTGACCCATTCCCTAAGCTCTTCGATTATTTCTTTCTGATTAGCATCTAATACATCTGAGAACCGAAGAAGTTGTTTTTCAAATCGATTTAAGAATGGTGGGTCAGAATATTTAACTTTGTTTTCATCCACTAAAACAATGCATCTAAATCCATCGTCCACTTGACACATGGGATTACTGAAAGCTCCTAAAGCAATTCGGCAATTTTTCTTTCCTCCTACAACGATGTAGTTCTGGTTCAGCATGTCATACAAACTTCCATAAATGCCTTCAAGGTCTCGCAGAATGAGTACACAATTCTGCTCCATACATAGAATTATACGGCTGAGGACTCGGTGATTGTAGTCAGCTGATAGATCCTCTTCAAAACGGCTGCCAAAAATGGTAATCTTTTGTTTATTTAAATCAGCTAAAGTCTGGTCTAAGATGCCGATCGCTGAATCGCCAGTTGTGATGACCATCAAATGTCGTGCTAACTTGTCGTGTAGATTATCACGGATAAGGTCTGTGACAGGGAATTCCAGAACATCTTCTTTGGCTTGGTGTATCTCCAGCTTCTTCAAGAACAGCGTTTGGAATTCTCCACCTTTAGGGAGTCCTCCAAAATTCCTCTGCATAGCTCTTTGAATATTTTCGTTGTTTTCTTCAGGTTTACTCGTTGATATTTCTAGGCACTTGACCATGGAGTAATAATCTCGAAGCCCATGAAAGTTGTCATGTTTCTGTTCGGACTGGTACTCATGGTAAGCCTCAGCAAGACATTTCAACTGTTTTTTATAGCGTGATTCTCCTGACCTCAATATTCGAGAATCTCCAGGCCTGTTCATCTGAGCTTCTCGAATAGAAAGTCCGGTTTCGTAAAGATCCTGTTTATCTGGTTCTGGTCTAGAAAGATGAACTGCTCGATTCATCTTGGCAGCATCCAATGCCCAATTAGAAATTCCAACAACAGAGACATCGGGAAATTCTCCTTTACCAGGCTCTAAAAGGCGGTGAAGAACCTTAAGAGGATTAAACTTAGAAATTTCAGCAAGTCCAATTTCATCTAGCAAAACAACAGGTAGAACGTTTTCAGCTTTGTCTTTGTACTTTCTGGCTTTTATAAAGACCTTTTCGATGCCTTCCGATGTCGACGACTCAGAGCCTTGGAAAGAAACCACAAAGAGCTGTGGTAGTGTTTTTAAAAATGGATCTTTAGAGTCTCTTCCCCGTAAGTTACTCCTGATTACCTGCATTGAGAGAGATTTGCTGCAACCTGGTTTTCCAACGACGAATACTGGCATTCTGTTCAGGATGCAGACAAGTATAACAAAAACATTTTCGCGTAAGGCTGCGTTTTTAGCTGTTCCATCTGGAAGCTCCATTCTTGAAAGGTAATCTTCTTGCTCGGCTCGAATTATTTGTTCGAACCCATCTTTGTGACATAAAAAGTGGGTCCTGTTATTCTTAGTGAATATTTTGGTCATCTCTCTGCAGTAGTGTTGTCGTAAATCAGTGTTAGGAAGTCTTGAAAGATAGCAGTGTGCAAGTGACAGTACTATAGATCGTTCTTCATAATCGAATTCCTGTGTTGTTCTGAAGTATTCCCTGATGTGTGAAGGAATTTTTGAAAGACAAATCTCTGGTCGTTCTTGAAGCACATTATAAAACCATTTTATCAGAATTGTAGTACGATGTACATCTCGAAGACTCACACAAAAGGAACTTTGGTCTGCTCTTCTTACAAAATCCTGAGACGCAGCCAATAATTCAACCAACAACTTATTATATCTTTTATCAAAGAGTTCCTCGACCATGCGACCAATATAAGCTTTTTCGTCGTCTTCACTTAATGATCCGTAATCCCATACATAGTCGATCATAGTTTCTGGCAATGGATGGACTCGATACACCAGTTTGGAATACTCATCAAGCTTTGTCTTTCCACCTAAGCCAGCCGTCATTATACGTCCAGGAGGTCGAAGGCGATATGGATTACACGCAGCAACGAAAACAAGATTGGGAGCCAATGGTTTACCATGAAGAGAGCGATGACATACAATCTCGTTGACAGTACCAAGGTAGTCACAAGTATTAATTTCATCCAAGAATACCCACATCGATTTGTTTTGTTTCTTGAGGGTTCTTGCTTCTTCATCTTTATTAGAAATAAAGTCAACAACTTGATCTTCTGTTATTCCTGCATGGAAGTTGAACACACAAAACCGTATGTTGCACGTTTTGGCAAGATACTGAACGAGGCTGGTTTTACCACATCCAGTCTCTCCCATTACAATAACTGGAATATTTGCTTGCATCCTTTGAATGATTAAAGCCATCTTCAGAATGTTGTCTGATGTTAGGGCATAACTCAGAGACTGCCATCCTATTTTATCAACCTTCTCAGGAGCATCAGAAATTCTTTCTAATCTTATCTGAAGTTCGTTCTGACTCATAGTTTTGTAATCTTCGAGCCCCTTTCCTTTTCCTGCTATAGTCTGGCTTTTGAAGAGATCCTTTACTCCTTGTGGCACTTTGTTTAAGTCTCGATATATTGCTGTTACAGCACCAGCGCCATGAAGCATAATTACAAGATGTTCGTTGTCTACCCACTGTGTCATTTCTTTTACTCTGTCAACCATTTGATATGCAGTCATTCTTGCTCCCAACTGCATCTTTTTTAATGCTTCTTTTGCTTGCTCCTCACTCAAAGCATTTGCCTGAATTGCCTTGCAAGTGTTGATTGATCTTGCTGCAAAACTTGAGGCGACTTCAAGAAGGGCTCTAAATAGGCGTACGCGTACATCATCAGATTTCCCGACCATATGTACAAGGTTCTGTGGTTTAAAGAAGGGGCTCATAGTGAACTTGATGAGCTGATTAGCCAGTACTGACATGAAAATCTCAAGAATATTAAACGATAAATCTTCACCTGAGAAGAAATATTTTGATAAAAGTTCTTTGCATTGTAAAGTGTTTAGAGGTTCTAATCTTTTTGCACCACTGAGAATAACCTCTTGACTTTCTAGTGTTCCACGTTCGTATGCATGTAAGTACTGACAAACTACTTGTACTGGACTTGTCAACTCTGTACTG
>JANTNT010038890.1:0-12605 GCA_024752375.1 Entacmaea quadricolor | reverse complement strand
TAGTCCTTCGTTTTACTCCGACGAAGGACTAACGTCCGAAACGTCAGTTATAAGTAAACTCGTTTTTATTCACGGTGTTTCCAATTACCTACAATCCATCCATCGTTTCTATGTATTATACACCGACGCAGCTCAAACTAGATTAATCAGATTAATCACTAGTTTTCTTTTGATTGATAGTAACTGCAATGTCGACTACATCTTATACTACATGTGATAGTGTAGTTATCAATGGTCAACTGTACTGATTGATAGCAACTGCAATGTGGACTACAGTACTTCTTATACTACATGTGATAGTGTAGCTATCAATGGTCAATTCATAATGAGTCCAATGTTCAGAGTCCAAACACGTGGATTAGGTAACCGGGTCACTGGACATGGGTCAGTGTATAGGCATTAAAGTATGCCTTCTTAATGGTTGCAATCAAGCTCTATTTGATAATGTTCTCTTTAGGTAGCATGTTCATGTGTTGCATGTTGTATGGTAATACTGCTAATTATAGTTAACTACTGTCCTAAAAGCAAAATAGCCTAACATTCGAAGATGCGCCTAGATCATGCCTAGATAGACAACACCCTGTAATCTATATTTTACGGCGGGCTCAAATGTCATAATAACTTACGTACTTATAATGAGGTCGATTAGCAGACTGATTTTGTAATCTAACAGGACTAGTTTCTTTCTAGAAGTACTTTTGGTCAATTAAGGAGCGGGAAGAAATAAATAAAACCGAAAACGATTAAATATTCTGACATCCTTGTCTATCTCCCTAATGCATCGTGACGCGGGATCCGTGACAAGCCGTCCTTTTCGTATTTCTTTCAAACGTGTTATAATACTGTAACATTAGCAAGTTTGCATGGATCAAGTTTGACCCTTACAATAAATGATGATCATTCCGCTTCAACATAGCTAGCGTTCCATCCATTGATTATACGTTTTCTACGAAAAAATACACTTGGTTGATGGAGATACTTGAAGCTCAGAGATGTCATTTCTAGGCTGGTTTTTATTCGACATAAACCTAGTTTATTATTGACGGGAAATTTAATGAATAGTAAATGAGATAATTAGATAATACCACATTCTCTATAAAAGGATGTGCATTTCCTTTAAAAACACTCAGGTTATTTAATATGATATCGATATGGTTTGATTATTCCAAAAATAATCTGAGGTGTTTTATTGCTAGGTCAGGGTTACACACGTTCTGCTTCGTCTGTACTCATCGCGTCAGTCTTGTCTTAGCGTCCAACTACAAGGACATGCATGCATATCTAAAGACTTGTCGATATTTCATGGTTGACTGATGTATTCATCGTGCAGTCAACCCATGCCATTAGGTAATCTAGCGGAACGTTCTTATCATCATACAATATTGCCAAAAACCTAAACTAGCATAAGGCTAAGGTATCATCCACTCGTATCATGTTTACTGTGCACGATCTGTAGTCCTATCGGAAGTAGTGTGTAGGAAGTATCTTGTAATGTTTGGTCAAAAGTCTTGGCCATAACTAGACCATTACGTAAAGTCATAGTTATAAGACAAACGTCTGGAACGTTCTTTAGATGATATCCTCGCACCAATCTATTAATCATTTAATACCTCGCAATATAATAGAACTGGATAGAATCAGAAAATTGTGCAGCCTTTTTTGATATAATTAGATTTGGCACAAGAAAAGTTCGACGTTTGGAGAAGCCTGCCCTACCCTGCTAGCTGAGGCCATTTTTTGCCTCTTTCCATAGGACTGAGTCGCTACCTCTGCGAGCAGGGTATATTCATTTGGAATCCGTGTTTAAGTGCCGGGTGAACTTGAAATGCAAAACTTGGATGGTACTACCGATATCGACAAGATATATATAGAATAATACATGGGCGCCCGGAAATATGGAATTTATCTTCGAGTGTTCAAAAGATAAATTCTATATCTCCGCGCGCCCATGTATTATTCTGTTTATTATATAAACCATAGTGTTTTCAAGGATTTCTACCACTAAATACTAAAATCTGATTGGTTGATATTTCACGTGTGAAAAATATCGTATCTTTACGTGTGCTGAGATACAAAATTTCTCAGTGGTAGAAATCCTTGTAAAACACTATAGTTTATTTAATAAATTTTTTTAACCATTTAGAAAAGGGAAAGTTATTTGTATGGCCATATTTATTCGTCGTTTTATTTGATTGCAATTCCACTTACGGTAATTCAGTTCCTCAATATGATATCACTTGCAGATAGAATTGTTTCTTTTCTTTTTTAATTCCCAATATTTTTCTGTGTTATCTTAGACAAATCTAACTTCCTTATACAAAATATGCATTCTGAAGATCGCTCTCAGCCAAAACAAACTTTTTTAAAGATTAGACTTAGTCCTATATAGAGTTTCGCCTATTATATTGTGCTTTTGATTCAAGTTTTTAACTTGATGTTTTTAAGCAACCGGTAAAAAAAAGCCAAACCACTCGGAACTTGTCCAGTGATTTAGTCGTTTCAGTCTACAAAATGTCTTCACGCTTTACGTTTTTTTAAAGTTTAGCTAATCGAATAAACAAATCAGTCCAGTTTTCTTCCTGTTGCTTATACATGTCACATACCTTGACCCATTATATATCATTACAGTCTGACATAGTATACTCCCAGAGGTACAGATGTTTTACTGTAATATTATAATTCAGATTCAGAGTGGCTATTTGTCGATAACTTTATAATATTCAAACCAATGTCAGTGTATCTCGCTACCTACCTACTGTATCAGACAACAGATAAAGGAAAAGATGACAAAATCGAGTGGAGTGTTTTTGACTATACGTCATTGCGTCGTCATGGTGGTGTTTTTAAGACCCTTACAGCACACTTCATTCTTATCTTGCCCGCTTTTCCTGATCACATGGGTTTTTTAAATTTCCTATGGCGAGAGGAAAACAATGTATGCAGTACGTGGGAAAAACCACACCCATATGAACGAGGCGCAGGGAGACTGAGTAACTTATGTCATTACTAAGACCAACCCAAAAGCGAACAATGAAGTGAGATTTTAGAAAAATATTAGAATTATTTCTCCACTCTTAATTTATGCCTCAATTATATGTTCCAACAAACAGCCTTTCTCAGGGGCGTGTATTGTGTTGTTTTGTATCATTTCTTTGATGTTCCGATTTCTTTACCCTTTGTTTTTAATACTGTCACACATAGTCGAGCAAACTCACTGACTCTAACATCCCGCAGACCTTATTCATTTTGTAATTTTATCGGTGTAAACTCAGTTACTATCTGGCAAGTTGTTTAAAAAATTTTTGATTATATATTAATGCAATACTATGTACAATACAAAGTGTGAATGATAAAACGATGGAACAAGTACAAGTTGTTGGCGAGACAGCAATTTCCGCAGCTAGCGTTTAGTACAATCCGGTGGGAAACGAAAGAAATTGAATCGATTTAAATATTTATTTTAATAAAATAATATTATACAATATATTTGTGGATTAGTTTTCTAGAGAGTTCTATGTAAACACTAGGGATCCTGATCTGACAAATAGATAAAATAAAGACCCTCCAACCATTCAGCCAATGGTAATGTAAGATGACGTCATTGACGTCACCTCTTCAAACGCATTCCGTGAATAATTATCAAAGTCGAAAGTGAACTCTCGCCCTTCGCACCGGACATCCACCATTACCGGATTTTCTTTGTTTTAAAACTGTTGACAGAAAAACACGGTTTCGAATTAATTACGATTTGAGCAAAGAGCCTTTGTTTTCCTTGTATTTTCAAACGCAATTCTAATTTAATTCTTATTGCTAAGCGACGTAAAAACGCTTGAATATTGACATAGACTCTTTATCCGGACTCTTTATCTTTTGTACATTTGTTATTATTGTAACGCGCCAGTTATGCAAATAATCATATCACGTGACTGCATGTCAAGCTTTTATAACAGACGAGTATTTACGCTTTGTTGATTTGAATCGTTTATTAGATTTTATTCCTTAGTGAGCTCTACGTGCGATTCAATAACACTTCACTCTGCCTAGAAAGATTGACGCTTGTTTCGTAATATGACCCTTGGTTGGTATATGAAGAGGTTGATATGACGTCATTGGTTTCTTATGTGATTTCATCCATTGTTTTGACGTCGTCTGACAAACGAGTTATGGTAATTTTCAACCGGGAACTAAATTTAGACTTTAGCGCTCGGGGCGAACAGATCACGTTTCCGCGTCATCCAAACTTTTGAGAGCTCATATTTATTCCGGTTGTGAATTGTTTTAGCTCCAAGTGAGGCAGATCTAGTTTGTTCGACGTGGGATTTTTTCGGTTTGTTCATTTGGTGGTTCTTTGAAGGCACTAAACTACACAAACCTCGAAAAAGAGATACTAGAATCGCTCTAGTAACTACAGGCACAAATACACGTCTTCAAATGCTTGGAATTATTGGATGGAATAGCAATTTCCCAGCCTTAAGAAAGGAAACATAATACGAACAGTCAAGGTTGATGAGATCTTACAATAAGGAAATCAAAACAGTATTCATAAAACTAGTGGAGCAGGCAGTTTTTACTGACAAACATTTTCGATGTAAAAATGGCCGCTCGATTTCAGCGGCAGCATTGCTTTCTCTGCGATTTACCCCACTCTCCGTGGGCCGTCTTACATGATTTCTCCGAACCTATTTGCCGTGGATGTTGTAATTATGAAGGAGCAGACAGAATCGAAGAGATAATCCAATATGTCCGCATTTTGAGAAAGAATTGGGAGAAGGCTGAAGGCAATCGTTCAAGAAATTTGAAGAACGAAAGATTGAATTCAACCGGGTCGTCAGTGTCTTCAACTCCGAGTCCTCCTCCTTCACACGGAGCAAATAATGGCGGTCCGAACTTTTCTGTGTCAGCAGAGCATAGGAGATTGATGGGTAAATATCAGAATGTTCCTAAAGTCGCCGAAGATGGTATTGATACATCTTATCAAAATGCAAGTGGTCCCTACCCGAAGATTAGCTCTCCCGAAACAGTCAATGGTTCAAAAGTTGTTGGCAATCGAGCTTTGGGGAATATCGTTGGACGAGATGGGGAAAGAAGAGGAAATTTCTACGAGGATACACGTCACAGCTTGTTAAACGGAAGTGCGATAAGAAATCACCAAGGACAACTGATAGCCCCACCTTTAGGACAGCCTCCTCTTACACTGGAAGGCCCAAGACAAGAATACATTGCTCATGAGACTATTAACATTCTTAACAGAACTGTACCATTTGATATAAGATTCAAGAAAGATCACAATTTAGTAGGTAGAGTTTTTGCATTTGATATCAATAGCAAACTTGGTCAGGAACTTGAACTGAAATTGTTGATGGAATATCCTCGTGGATCTGGTTGTGTTTTTCAAAGTGCTTCTAGATTGTCAAAACAAATGCATATTGATTCATCTAAGGAATATGGCAGAGGGGTAACATCAGGATTTAAGTACATAGAATACGAGAAAGATCGCTCTAAAGGAGAATGGAGAATACTTGGAGAGCTGCTTTTAGAATCTGTACGGCTGTTCAAGGAGCCTGTCATTCAGGAACTTTTACCTCACCGACAGTTTGAACAAGATGACCCACCAATACCTGCTGTTAACTTAAGCTTCAATCCGAGGCCTGGAACTATATATGGTCGTAAAAGAAAAGGCACAGATGTTGAAGAGTATGAGCCAGGAAGGCAAGGGTTGATGGGGCGGTTTACCAAAGATGAAATGTTACATTCTGGCTGGGTCCATAATCCAGCTGAATATGGTAAGCTGGCAGCAAGTGGTGCAGTATTTCCTGGAACACCAGTTAGTGGCATACCATCTGCATCTGTACTTCCTATGGTTACAACACCTGTTTCCAAAGTAAGTGGTATTCCATTACCTGTGAGTGACAGCCTCATCCACTCACAAACAAAGTCTCCTATCAATACTGCAGTGCCTGTCAGACTTGATGGATCTGTTGTCGGCATCAGAGAGGAAGGACGACCAGGTCTGGGTGTCCAAGCAACACCATCTACTACTTCTGGATGTGTATCACCAAGCTGTCGCTCTCCAAGACCACCTAATGGTCCACTTTCAAAATCTGCAGAGACCCAAAGTGTACAGGAAGGTGAAGGGAAAGACAGAAATCCAGGGTCAGGAACAAATATCTTAAGATGTAGTTTATGCCATGACAAGCTGGAAGACACCCATTTTGTCCAGTGTCCTTCTATTGGTCACCATAAGTTTTGTTTCCCATGCTCAAGAGATAGCATTAAAAAGCAGGGAGCAGGTTCAGAAGTATTTTGTCCAAGTGGAGAGAGATGTCCACTTCAAGGAAGTAATCTACCGTGGGCCTTTATGCAAGGTGAAATAGCTACTATATTAGGAACAGAGTTTACAGTCAAAAAAGAAAAAGACAATTGACAAAGGAGTTAAGTGTTTATTTGAATGGTCGGTTAAACTTAAACTCTTCTTCAATCCAAATAATTTTTGTTAGCATAGTTAACAAAGGAATAGAAAAATATGCCTGGTAAACCCAACATTTGTGAGGGTTCTAAATAACTACAGTCAATCATATGTAGTTATACATTTGATCAATAATGATCAGCTATTTAGTATAAGAAATCTTTTGGTGAAATTAAGGATAAGTTTTACATGTGTTCGTCAAAAATTGAAGTGTAATTTCCTGGGCCTTTAAGCAAGGGAAATTATTTCGATTTTGACAAAATGTCACAAGTGAAATTTATCTTAATTTCACAAGTTACCATTTGATTATCCATTAATACTATAGAGGACAAATTACAGAAAGGATTTATGATTAGGATAGCATAATTTGAAATTTCACATGAAAAAATTTTCAAATTACATACAAAACTTAAAGTAAAAGTTAGGGAGTAATTTGTCATCTATATTATTGGTAAATATAAATGGGGAACTTCAAGGTATTGCATGACATTTTTAATATTGTCTCCTTGGCTTCAAAAATTTGAAAATTGAAAAAAGCACACCAAAATACAGTAAGTAGAAGCAGAAAGTGGAACCATTTTGTAGGAAAAGTGCTGAATTTAAGAGTGACTGAAGGTTGGCCTTTTTTTATAAGAAGCATGTTAGTGGGCCTCATCTTATCCACTAGACTATTTTTCCATATGTTCTTAGCAAAAATGGCTAATTAATTTTCATGTAACTTCAGCACTATTCATTTAAATGGGTTAAAACTGTCTAACTTTACTAATTTTGGTGTGCTCTTTCCATATAGCATATTTGAAAATTATTCAGGAAGTATGAGTGATGCAGCGGTAAGAGTGCTCCTCTCACCAATGCAACCAGGTTTCGATTCCGGCTTGAGGTCATCTATGAGTAGAGTTGTTTTGTTGGTTTTCTCCCTCGCTTCGAGGGTTTTTCTCTGGTTTTCCTTCCTCCATAAAAATCAACCTTTCTAAATTCCATCTGGACTTCAGTGGACAAATAGCCACTACATATTGTGGATGTGCCACTGCAAATTCCCATTATTATTATTAAGTCTTCATGTAATTTTCATGCAATACTTGTCAATTCCACATTGCTTCTTGATTGTAGAATGTACAAAGTTTGCACTAATGATCTTTTAGTTTTGTTCCTGATTGGTTGTGAAGCAACAAGAAAATTTTTGAGGATCTTAAAAATATAATGTACATTTTTAGGTGCAGTTAGTAAATGAGTTTATTATGAGGTAGTTTTGAAAAAATACCAATGAAAATAAGTGTTTAAAAGATAGCACCACAGCAAAGCTGTAATTTCAAGCATTTTTGCTTGTGGAAATAATGTCTATTTACAAGGTTTCCACTAAAATAATTTAATATACCTGCATTCAAATATATAGGTCCTTTGTAATGTTGTTAGTTTAGTAATACGATTCTTTAAATAGATTCAACAGTCTCCTCTAAAAGGCTTAAAGTGTGTTATAAAATTGTTTTAAACTCAATGTATAATTAAAGCCCTCTAAGTACCACAAAAACCCTGATAGAAATTAGCAAATGGGAGTATGATTGTTTTACAAATACTATTCAAACCCTAAAGCTTTAAAGAACAAAGAAAAGAGGCTTGTTAATAATTGCAAGGGTCGCTCATATCTTTGTAAATGGTATTTGATTATTGTAAATCCCACTTTAGATTTAGTTGTTTTTGTGTGTTTATGAGTTGTGATAAAATAAAGTAGTGGTTTAGGTTTTATATTGTTATAGGATAAGACTTCTGTTCATCGTCAGTTATACAATATACATCTACTTTTTCATGATTATTGTACACTAATGCAGTCATAAGCTGTCATCCTGACATAGTTAATATACTTGAAGTGATTGGAATAAACCGATTCTCTACTTTCATTAAACCGATAATGCTTTGCACCTTGGGGGTAAACAGTAGAAGAAATGTGTGCTACTATGACCAAAATTTGTTTGGTGAGCTCGCAAAACCAGTTAATAATGCTAAAAAGTGTATCAGAATTTACCAAAAACATTCAAAAGTTATTTGAAAGTAGAGAATGGAACAATTACTAAACAACTACACATGCATCATAAAATCTTTTGTTTCTTTGCATCCAATATACATCGACTATAAGTTTTTGTTGAATGGGTTTATTGCAATCGCTCTACCTTATGTGAATAGCTATCAGGCTAATGATTTTATGTTCTATATATATAAATATATAAATAATTCTGTTTACAGTAATTATTGTCAATCACACATGCCTGACAGGATATGTACCAAAACTCAATTCCACTCCACTGTTTGTAGAATGTGTTGTTATTCACTACATGTATGATCCAGGTTGTGTTTATATTAAACTGAGACATTAAAAGAATTCAGTTATTTATTAAGAGACAATCATCTTGTTAGCCACTCATTCTTTCCCTTTATTTTAGGAATTTTTATTTCCTAGTTAATACGATAACAGGTTATATCTCTTGTAAAATTTTATCTTAATTAAAGTGCTATTGTTTTGCTTCAGATTGATGTGAATATATATGTATATAATGTATGTCATGTTTGCATTAGATTAGTAAAAGTTAACAGTTTTGATAGATTCAAAGTATTGATTTAGTAGTATGTTTTGTATCAAACTGGTGGAAATATATTTGTGTTATATAATGTGTTGTGGTATTTATTAATTTATTAATTCATACAAATTCAAGTGAACTATTCAAAATGATTGTTTTAAACTTTATTTACAAACCCATCTGAAATTTCTGAAATTACAAACCCATCTGAAATAAATCATAAACAATGGCCCCCAAAGATGCTGTTATCAATTTTTATTTTGATTGCTGTAATAAAAAATCATTTATTTTAATCATGGAAACATCAAAATACTTTACAGCTCTTTTCATAATTACATGGCCTCGTCTGTTTCAAGTTGCACATTGGAACTTGGGTTTTTGCTGCTGTCAATCAAAATCTACTGGTTCCTTTATAGTTTTGATTGATGGCAGCGAAAACCTAAGTTTTAACATGCAACTTGAAACAGACAAGGTCGCATAATTATGAAAACTGCTCTAAAAGCTTCCTATTTAGTCTTAACCCCATAAATATGTCAGTAAAAAATACAATACCTACTCACATGTAAACAGTTTAACAAAAATTGTTGAAGTTTTTTTATCATCTTGGAAAATATTAAAATTAAACCCTAAGAATATAGATACTGCAGCATTTATAAGGAAAATGTGATTGACAGCTGTTAATTTAAAAAATAGTATTTTATAGTTAATATCTGTCTATATGCTGTACTAAGAAATAAACAAAGTTGTGCATAATATTCTTATACAATATCCTCCAGTACACAAAACTGTTTTAACTCGTGCATGTAATGTAATTATAATAATTAATTAATATAATTACAATGTGTAAATTCTATATGAATATCAAATGTGCGGGACCACCATTAACGTGGTCATCCAAGCCAGGTGAAGATGTCTAACCATTTGCAGATGTTATAACAAAGCCAGCACCTTCTCAGTTATTTTAAGATCTTGAGTGATGTTCTGGCCAGGAATCGAACCCTGACCTCAGACTGACCCTTAACCAACTGAGCTAACTGGGTGGCGGTTAATACAACAGACTTTTGATCAAGATAGAAAAACAAAACATCATTTGTGAATTTTCTCATACATTAAGTGAAATTTATAATTTTAATTCAGGGAAAAAATTCAAGTGAAGGAACATGGTTTTCATGATAAAGGAGAAGTGATGAATGACCTGAGCAAAATTAAGACAGACCTGAAAAGTGTTATGACGGTAAGTATCCAAATGAACTCTGGATTAATAGACCTTTCCTGAGAAGTGGGGTTGCTTTCAAAATTATCTGACAGAGGTGCCTTTTGCTATTTTGGGCAGTGTAAACAAACAACTTGTGGGTTTTACAAAAAGCTATCAATTTCTAGAGCTCTTGAAGATGGAATCTTGATTGAAAAAAATCAACTTCATATTAGGAATTCTGCAGGGACCACGGAGCCGGGAGAGCCAGGGGGCCTATATCCCTGCAATAATTCACGCCATTTTGAATTTTTTATTGGAAATTAGGGCAAAATAAGTGCTATATAAAAGTTTAGCCCCCATCCAATAAGCCAGATACCCTAATCTAATTAGCCCCAAGATCCAAAATTTGCTCTGCAGTCCTTGTTCTGAGATGTGATTTTTCAAAATTTCCTAATGAATGTAGTCTTTGTTTGTTTAAAAAGGTTTTTCTGAAGTCTGTCTACAATCTTGCCTCATTTTCGTGTGCATCTCAAAAATTAATTGTGATATCAGATAGGTTATGAAATAATTATTCATTAACTGGTATACGAGCAATATGTCTATAGGGATTGGGAGAAGAGAGCAGTATATCTATAGGGACTGGTAGAACACCATATGTCTATAGGGACAGGTATAAAAGCTTTAGGGATTGGAAGAAGAGCAATAGTCTAACCTCGATTATCTGGACTTTTTCTCTGGTCCCTTTTTTTCATGAATTTGAATGAGATTTGGTCTTCAAAACTTTAAGAGGTAAAAAATTCAGAGACTATGTTTAAAGTCAGGAAAAGTGCATTTTAAAGATCATATAACCTCTACTTTCAGAGACAAAAAGCATAGAAAGACAATAATGTTGACCCTGTTCAAGTCATGCAACTTGGCTATATGATGGACTTTGCCATGCGATCTCATCATAAGACTAAAGGAAACTAGTATGCTTCATTATTTTAGAAACAATGAATGGGTTTTCATTTATACACAGTGTACTTTACCCTAGGTACCAGAGGTTCTATTTCCCCTTTCCAATGTACAAGGGCTGTGAGGAGCAAAGCGGTGAGAGGGAAAAAACCTCTGGTAGCATGAATGGCAAGTCTCACTTCCATGCTGTTGACAGTATCATGTTTCTCAGATAACTGGTTTGTGACAAACAATCCTTCAAACTAATTCTAAAAGAGCTAATTAAAAATTGACTGATCCGAGTCCACAGAGCCTAACCAATAATATATTTATTTATTGCCATTAAAACTCGTTATATTAAGTATATTCATGTATAAATTGCTCCAGACACACACAGAAATGCTTTCAAATATTAGAAAATGTATTGAAAAAGCAAGGGGCATGTTTTATTTCATTTATTTACAAAAGATCATCTAACCCAAAGAGAACTGTCATTTCCAGAGTGAAAACTGGTTTATAGTTAGTTTTCAAATCTACCAATCAGATTATGGTATTTCATGCTAATAATAACCAACCAATCATCTGTAGAATTCAGTTTTCTGAATGTAAACACTGGCATGGAAGTGAGACAGGCCATTCGTGCCACCAGAAGTTCTTTCCTTCTTGTCACTTCTACCAGTCCCTATAGACATGGTCTTCTACCACTGAAGTGAAGTGAAGAGGGAAGTTCTTTCCCTCTCGTCGCTTCGCTTCGCTGGTAAAAGACCATGTCTATAGGGAGTGGTAGAAGACCAGTATGTCTATAGGGACTGATGTAAGAGTAATATAGGGATTGGTAGAAGAGTAATATATCTATAGGGACTGGTAGAAGACCAGTATGTCTATAGGGACTGTTATAACAGCAACATGTCTATAGGGACTGGTATAACAGCTATATGTCTATAGGGACTGGTATAACAGCAATGTGTAATTCCAACATAGTAACATGTAAATTCTCTTATTTTAATATCAGGAAACAGAGAAGATCAAGGGTAATCTAAGCTTACATAAAATAAGAGCAGTGAGTAATCCAGTCTAATGGTAACATAAACACTATCAAATAATATCACTATTGTCAAAACATTGTGGCTGTGGTCATTATGGTTTTACTAAGGTCCAAAGACGTTCATTTCTGGCCTTGCATTTATATTTATTTATCACATTCATGAATAATTCATTAGGGTAAGACCCAATTCTCTACTTTCCATTACCATAATGCTTTGCGCCTTTGGGGGGTAAACATAGAAGAAATGTATGCTATTATGACCAAAATTTGTTTGGTGAGATCGCAAAAGCAGTTATTAATGCTTAAAATGCACCAGAAGTTATCAAAAACAGGATAAAGGAAATTTGAATAAGTTTATAATTGAATTTAGAAACATTTTAAATTTTGTCAATACAT
>JANTNT010038889.1:0-23561 GCA_024752375.1 Entacmaea quadricolor | reverse complement strand
TGAAAACCACATAAAAAGATGCAACACACTTCTGTTAGGGTACTGGCAAAATTTCATTGAGCTAGAAGCATTAGATAGCGAGATATTAAATTTTTAAGTTTAGAATTTCCCCATAAAAAAGTCTCTTATTTTTGGCTCGGCTCCAAACAGTTGGACTCAGATAAATTTAAGAAACTTTGTATGGGGATATTTTTACATTCAAAGCCCCATATCACAGCCGTTTTGCTCTCAAATTATCCAAAAAAAATTTCAGCCTCTATTTTAACCAGTGCTTTTTGACATGAAAAAGGCGTTTTTACAGAGTTCATTTGTAATCACTAGTTTCGCTCACGGTGATGATATATTTAACTAGATGCGTTAGATACTGTTATTGTTAAAGGGTAGATAAGAAACTAACTCACCTTGGACCCGCCGTTAAACGAAAACAAAAATGTTTGAGTAACAAAACAACATCCAGACTCAACAGCTTGTTGCTATCAGTAGCGAAGATATTAGTGGCTGTGTAACAATGTATGATCTATTAGTAACTGAAGATAGTACCTCTGAAACATCACTGATTATAAAATGGTAAAGGTAATGTCATTTTGTTTAACGTCGGTTGTTTCTTCAGCTACAAGGCTGGCATTCCAGGAAGCCAACGGTGCGACATTTACCCCCTCTCTTCATTAGTGCTCCGTTTTAAGGGTATTTTTAAGCTTAAGCTACACAAATTAGAGAGAAGTCGAAATAGGTATGTGACTACTTGCTTAGCAGGCACCGCACTAACCAACCAAGCTAAAACAAGTGTGAGACCCGACCCACGAACCCCTCGCTTTGCAGGCAGCGCAACAACCAAGTATAAGCCACACTTAACTCATATATGCCATTCCGCTTCTTACATACTATAAGGAAGAATTCTCTCTTAAATCACTGGATGAAACTTGTCCTAACCGGTATTTCTACTCACGTTTATCACTTTTGGAGTCAGCGTTTCCGTTTTTGGAGGCCTGGAAAATTAAAACAGTCAAATATAATCTAATCAGCCATAAAGTATCTTATCAGGAAGAACAATACGTTTATCGTATGATTTGGACTTACCGCTGTTCTGTTTAGACTTTCTTGTAGGCGATGGCATACTGAGCTTAACATTTGAGTTAAAGTTGCACGACAGGCTGTTTTCGTGGCGCTTTGGTGCGCACGTATGTAGGTTTCGATACAAATCTAACACCAAAAAAAAATCCTGATAAATAATAATATAGTTGGAGTTCCTCACAGTAATATTTTAGGGCCATCTTAAGTTTAGGAATTAAGATTTTAACTGTCTTCCAGAATTCTTTAGGCAATGGTAATAATAGTCGATTATGGTGTTCCTGACAGGATGGTTTTCGGACCACTAAGGAACTACATCCCACACGGCTCATTATATATGTACAATATATGCAGGCGCTATTAGCAGCTCCTGAATTACCTCAGCAATCTTGATAAGATATTCACCGTGAACTTCACAAGAAGCAGAGCATGTGATAATAAGCAACATCTAAAAATAGAAAAAATACTTGTTGAAAAAATAAGCACGATTAAAAGATTAAATATTTAAGGCTGTCAATCAGTTTTCAAGCTCATCTTCAACGCGCTTCCATTGCATTTTTTAAGTCCTCCAAGTTTTAGAAACGGAAGGACCGGAAGGGGGCAGTGAAAAATTAACTTACCTTCATAACTTCCACCTGTACTTCATCTGACAGGGAGGGAGTAGAAACCACTGCGTTGATGAACTGCACAGGAAGTTGCATTTCTACATCTTCCTCTCCTCTAGATCGGAAGCGCTCATCCGAAATCAATTTCTACGGAAAGAGAAGGACTGGGTGAGACAAAGGGCATGCTCTAATAGTCCTGACGTGGAAGATTTAATTTGATTTAATCATTCTTAGGATATTGGCATTCATAAGAGAATAATTCATCTCTAAGGTTAGTCAATACTTTTAATATTTTTTAATTATGAATTTTGAATTAATGGAACGTTATCAAATTATATTAAATGGAATTTTAAAAAGGGAAATTAACTGAAAAATAAAATAAGAAATAAAAATTATTGAAAAAACGAAGAACAAGAAAAAAAGAAAGAAAATTACAAAACTCTAGTTTTAATTACTTCTTTAGCCTCCTCCGCAGGCAACCCTGACATGGTTTCCTAGATCCTATACGTAAAAGAGGAAGATAAGAGACTAGGGATGAGTGCGAGAGAAGCGAAAGGACTAGGGACTAGGAGTGGAAAGAAAAAGAATAGAAGTGAAAAGAAGAGCTTGGTAACTTCCTCCTCACTTATTTATCTTCAGTTTTCCTCTCGTCTTCAAATTTCCACAGGAACCCCGGTCACACTAGATATGCATGCGGAGGAGACTAACCTTTGACTAAAACAGAGACTTCCATAGAACAGTTAGAATTGCAATTACGAATTTCCATCAAGAACAAACCACACAATTGCTAGGTTTGTAGCTTAGTTTGTCAATGAACCTGTTATCACGTCTGGTAGAAGCATTCAAACGATAGCAGTACCACAAGTACCTGTATTTAAAACAACTAACAGCATATCGGAAAACTTCTATATTGTATTGTTAATCCTAAAAACTGTCATTATGACACTTTTAGAGGATTAACTTAGTCTTTTCAAGACATTTTTAACTTCGATTTTCTTAGACTTAATAAATTTTTGGTATTTTTGTTTAGTTTTCACACAAAAAAAATAATTTTTAGTCGGTTTGTAATGGCATCTGACTTCACTTCTTTTTCGAATATTTTATGTTTTATCAGGAGAATTCATGGTTTGAGGAATTCAGCTGGCTTCAAATCTTTTTAAAATTAAGTTATACCCTGTTACACACGCACCACTTACACGAAAAAAAATCATTTCAAAAAATGTTAATTTTTACAGATTTAATAATTAAAAAACAAAATTTCTCTTATCCAAGGGGAATTATCCGTGGTGCTTTCGACATTTGGTTCTTCGAGTTTCAACTATTTTATTTGAGCCTACAAACTGAAGTGTAAGTAATGTATAGAGGTTACGTTTCTTCGTTGAATCAGGTTTAAAAGTAAAAGGCCTAAGTCACCAACCTCTACAGCAATTAATAATTTATGTTTATTTATCCAAAGGTTAGCGGTCTAAAAGTTCAAAGAAAGGACAAAACTCTTTTACACCCGTCTAGCACACAGGTTCTTCCGTAGAAGAGCCACAGGTTTTGTACACGAAAACTACAGCTACATTTTAAACAGAAATTTAATAAAGGTTGATACGGCTTAAGGATAGCTTTTTAATTTGAAAACTTTCTTTCGCTTATCATTGACATTGTCAGGATTTATCTTTTAATTTCAAGTTAAAATTGTTGTCGTTAAACAAATATTTCCTTAGCAACCGTTATTAATTTGAATTTAAAAAAAGCATATAAATCAAATTGAATTCTATTTTTGTGATTTTTATTTCTTTTGTGCTCTATTATTGAGTTTTACGATGTGTTTCCCAGTTTGTTTATGATCATTTTCGTACGGCCATCTCTTTAAAGGTAATTCAACATGTGCTTGTATTCAATAATTCATTGCATTCAATTAATATGTTTGCAAAGAAAAACGTAGACGAAAAAAGTTCAACTTAAATAAAATAAAACTTGAGAAATTTCGTAAAGAAATGTTTAAAAGTATTTTCTTCTTTTCGTACGAAAAAAACACGACTTAATTGAGTCTTCAAACATACAATTTTTAAACAAATTCAAAAAGTAAATAAAAAAATTAAAAAAAACAAATATTAAAAGTTTTGATTCAGCCGCAGAAATAAGAATAAGATTTTTCAAAAAAAAATCGATACCAAATTCGCGCGCGATTTGATACAAAAACTATCGTTTTGAAAGACAAAGAAAGGGTGAGATTAGACGACCGCTACAAACTTTTCTGTAGAATCTGAATAAGCTTTAAAATGCCTTAACGAAAAAGCCTAAATGATATTTATACAGTAATAAAGTAAAGTTAAGAACCAATCGACTTTGGCTTTAAGGATAAAATCAATCAATTGTCTTTTACTCCGACGAAGGACTAACGTCCGAAACGTCAGTTAAGTAAACTCGTTTTTATTCACGGTGTTTCAAATTACGTACAACCCATCCATCGTTTCTATGTATTATACACCGACGCAGCTCAAACTAGATTAATCACTAGTTTTCTTTTTTTAATCAGCCATTTGAATCTTTATTTGAATCTTTACTTGAATCTTTCCGTATTCATTACAAAGTTTGATAAGAGTGGTATCATAAGCAGGCGAGCCGGCCATCATTGTTGTTAAGACTGTGAAAATACCCTTAGTAACAAACAGAAATCTTCCTGCCATTGATCAACTTTTTGAAAAAAAGAATAGTTATTAACAGGGTTTATTTGTTTTTTGAACCAGTATTTTTAAAAGCAAATCTACTTTCACGCGGCACTGAAGAATCAACCCTTCTTCAAACAATTCCGTTTTTTAAATTATTTTTAAAATTCTAGTTTTTGCTACTTTTTTGGTTAATAATTCACTTTTCTGATGACATTTACTATTGATTGATGTATTTTTTTGTATTTTTAATTGAATACTCAGTCGTTGACTTTCAAGCCCACTGAATCTCAGACTTGACAAATCAAGCGCGAGTAATGTTTTACTTACTTGAAGTCCACTGATCGCATTTGCTGCCAGCTTGGAAGATCTTGACTCGAGTGCGATCTTCAAGGGAATTAGACATCTTTCTCTGATAGGGAGATGAGAGAGACAAACAGACAGAGTGAAGTCAACTGATCAATTGATTCTTCATTGAAGCAAGACAATAGGCTTCAGTCAAGTCTAACTTTACCTACCTCAGTTCATAAGGCTCCAGTGTCCTTGTGCCCGTGCGACTCAGCAGTAAACCATCTTGAAAACCAACGGAAATCCATATTAAAATTCAATGATTTTTGTAACGAATTGAAAATATATGTATATTTCTCTCTTACCCGTGGCTGCGTTACAAGCATCCCGTACAGACTTCAACTTCCCTGACGTGGCGTCGCGGGACAAAGTGGTGAGAACTTCTTCCATCATTGTTTATCCCATTGGCTTATCCATTTCAACAAAAGCTTTCAAGATTTATCATAAAGCACCTTAGGAATAGTCTCTTGGAGTTTTTCCTCGGGAAATCTCACTATTAAGATTTTGGCTACATTTCTTTTTCAGGGAAGTCCTCCACAGGTCCACATTTTTCAAACAAAGGCAGAAAAATGATCGATGCGCGAAGCCCATTGCGCAGTGTCTGCAGTTCAAAGGCTTTCGCGGAGCACCAGTTTGGCTTGCCATCAATAATGCCCATATATGGAGCATACCGGCACTTAAAACTCGTTTTACCTGTTATTCTCGGCCTATTAGTCTTTCTCGCGGATAACTTACTTTCACTGACCCGACTAGCATATTGTAAATCAAATCAAACTGGATACGTATAAAGCCATAACACGCAAGTTTAGATTCATTGTTTACTGTGTTTAAGGTGCAGTGTGGATATGACGTGCGTCAAATCGAAAGACTCCACAGTCAAAGAATAAAGAGTAAGCAGACTTGTGTTATTCTGTCTCGTGTTTAAATCACTTTTAAAAATCAGAGTTCAGTGCAAACTTTAATACACGTTGTATAAGAAAAACCTATTAAGGGGTGAAATAAAAAATAAAAACATTACTTTTTTAATGTTTGATATTTTTGTTGTACATTTTGTACTTTTCGTTACTGATATACACAGTGATTTTAAATGTTTGTACGAGTTTTTCTAATTGACGCATAAATATTGCACATTATAAAAAACAAAAGCTTTCAAGAATAGAGCTAAATATCTTTCTCCATTTGTACGCACAAGGTTTTCAAGTGCGTTTAACCTCTCTCCCCCCAAGTAGACGTTTGTATTCCTAATTGCGTCAGTTAACTATAATTTCATTATCAGTAGTATGAGTTCGTACAAGCCAGTGAATACACCGATCCCGTATTCATTGTTCTACCTCCCTAGTTACTGTTGCTACGTTGAACAAGCTAAATTGTATTTTTAATATACTGTGTAGAAAGAAACCGATTGCTGAAAACTGTAAATGTCTGTGTTAGAATAGCGATACTCCGTGTGACGTAAACCTTTGTTATTCATGTGCCAACCAGTAAATGATTCGCTGTTTGAACAAAGCAACGTGAAAAGTTATTGTGATTATAATTGGCACATTTACATTACAATGCGTTTGTTGATAAACACAAAGTATAAATGCATTCTAAAGGTACATTAAGAAAAATATCGATAACTACTAAAGAGTTTTATGAATTTGAGTTTGTTGGTCGGACATTCTATATTCCATTTGGAAAACAATCCATTGTTTGCTGATCGTTCAAGCATAGCCGGGGATCATTGTATATAACTTCTTATCCCATAGTTCGCGTTCGTACCTTGAACAACGTTGGTCAACAAGATCCACCTACGAACTATAGGGTAAATCCCCCATCGCAATCTAATTGGATCGTTAGACGCTATGAGCTACGTCGGGAAATAGGGCTTTTAAGCTGTGACGTATTTCCGGGTCCAACCTCACAAAATGAATCTTGCAATAACTTGATCCTACGATTTATTGTCTTTTTCCAACAATCATATATATGAACAACAAATCATGTAATGGGAGAAAAAAAATTTAAATTTCTGTAGAAATTATTTTCTAGACCCGGAAGTCCATTTTTCGTTCAAATGACGTCACACTTTATAGCCCTATGTAATTCCATATTCTATAGGTTTTAATGTAAAGTAGACATTCTGCCAGAATGTGGTCACAAGTGACGTCGATTTGTTACATACGAAGTGTTAGAGAAACTTCTCAATCGTTAAGTGTTGTTTTGACTGGTCTTACAACGCGTGTTATACCGAGTATATATATTACGTGTGACGCAATCTTCGTGTACGATTGGAATTCAATGCTCCTTAACCAAGCAAATGATAATGATGACGTCAATGTTCACTATGGTGAAACCATGATACGAAATAAGAATTTCTGAGGTTACCGGAAACGCTACGATAAGTTTTGATCGTAGTCTCTAATGAAAACATAACTAAAGGGACGATTGATCGAGCGCATGACTTACGTACGTAAACATCGTAAAGTTTGCTCGATTTCTGAATTTTTGTTTCTAATAAAAGGAACATGTTTTATAATGTTTTGGTAGTTACCGCACAAGAAGTCGTCGAAGCGGGTAAGTTTTATAATACCTAACTATCAAGAAATTCTTTCCAATGATGATTAGAGCAACAAAAACAGCGACCAGCGAAAAAAGGCGAATTGCCGCAAACATGAAAGAGAGAATAAGGGTGCAAAGAATGAACAAAGCATTTTTTGAACTCAAGAAAGTGCTTCCTAAAATGACAACGGCAACAAAAATGGATCTTCTGTCTTCAGCTAAAGATTACATCGAGTATTTAACGGAGCTACTTCAAAACAACTATGGAAAAGATATCAACTTGACTGTGAATGGACATAAAATCAGAAAAATCTGTGGCACCAATGTGAATCAGGAACCATCATATGAGAATCCTCTTGATCATGAAACCAATTTTAAATTTTCAGTCCAGAGTCCGAAGTCCGCCATTCCATTACAGCAAGAAAATATTTCGAATCCAAATTTGAATCAAGATAATGCAGGGCTATTTTTAAATCTTTCAGATTCTCAAACAAAATTAAGTCAAGAAGCAAGTACCAATCATCAAATCCCAATTCCAAATCATGTCAGATCTAAAACATGGATTCCAGTTCCCTTACCTCAGCCAGGTCCTGTTCCTCAGCACAGGGTGACCAATGGAGAAAACACTCTTGGAAACTCAAGCAACATTGGTACATCTAGCCTGGAATCACCCACTCCAGTGAACATCAGTCATTGTAATCTTCCTGATAGTCAGAAGTTAATACAAGAATTTAATACACAACTATTACCACCTACTTTATTGGATGATCTGGATCAATTTTGCTGTGAATTATTTGATATGAATTACACCAGGATACCAACCTGATGGTGAACAACAGGCCTTATTCAATGATTCTCTGACACTTGGTTAAAGCTTAATCTCTGAAAATGCTATGTACAGGAAAAAACACAAATATTGACAAAAGCAACAAGATTAATAGATGTTTACTCTGTAGCACAAGGTCAAGACAAGACATCAACTTCACCCTCCCCAGGCTACCCTGGTCCATTTGATTACCTTTCTTGCCCAAGGACTGGGCAACAACCAGTCACATGGTACAAAATCTGTCATGCTGGATGGCAAAAGAAAGCGACAGCCTTCAGAACAAAATGACTTCAACCAGTCAAACTTGACTTCTCTTTGTTTTTGATATCCCAGTGTGCAGCTTGTCATCCAGCAAGGTGGATTTTGAAACATGTGACCTTTGTTGCAAGAGGTCTATTGGAGTGGCATATATATATAAGTGATTTGAATGGTAATTTGAATGTCCTTTTTTTGCCCCTGGGATCTTACTTGTCCAATACTCCCCCACATTTATGCATATTCCATCAAGAGAACATGATCAAAGAGAAGGCATCCCTGTGCCCCATCACAAGGTTGTAGCAATCACTCAGACAGTGGTCAGGTCACCACTTTAGATTGATCCAGTTGGGAGAAAGTTGATTATTAGACTTTTTAACAAAAAGTGGTCTGCTGGTTGATACAAGACTAACCACACCATTGGCGAGAGCCCTGCATCATGAGCACCATTTGATGCTATTTTTAGAAACAGATCTATTTTTAACTTCTTAACATTCCTGTGTGATATTTATGCCTCCCTCAGTTCTGGCCAAAACAAAAACTTTTTTTTCAATTCATTTCCAAGTGGTTTTTTATTATTATTATTATTATTTTGCTATGAGATGATTTGTCACAAATGCCTCTTGGGGGGTCTACCTTAAAAAATAACTTTATGCAAGAGAACAAGCAAATTTCATGCCTGAAGTACTAAACCAATCAGCGGTTATTTTCCAAAATAAATCCAATCTAAAAATGGTATCAAATGATGTCTATGATGGTTACAAGTCCCAATGCAAGAAATCCCTTCTATTTTCTCTTGATTCTATTAATTGAGCTGAATCATTCTCAATTGTATTGCATTGTTAATCTATTGTTATTGGGATATAATATAATATAATTACATGTTTACATTTGTGGTATTGGACAACCCTTCCCACAGTGGGGAATTTGAATGAAAAGAAAATCAAGGCTAAAATGCCGAGGGGTTGCCCAAGAGGGGAACGTTCTACAATGACCCACTAGTGAATAATATAATTAATTCTTTATTTATATCTTTAAATTACTACCAAAATCACTGAACTGTTCACATTCCTGAAATTTCGATCCATCATATCACTGGTTTTGATCATCACACGTGATGCATTGGGACGTTTCATTTGATCACGTGATAAGTGTAGAGCATTTCATGTGCACGTGCTTCATCCTAAACTTGATATAAAATGTATGTAGGGTGAAGCACGTGCATAACCTGCTCTACACATCACGTGATCAAATGAAGCGTCCCAATGCATCACGTGCGATGATCAAAACCAGTGATACGATGGATCGAAATTTCCGTACTGTGAACAGTTTAGTGAATTTGGTAGTATCTTTACACTATGATGAATTTATGAATTGAAAATTATTATCAATTAACTATTATTTATTATTATTTATTATCATTATTTATTATTATTATTATTATCATTATATCATTATTATTATTGTTGTTGTTATTATTATTATTTATTGGTTATAATTGATATAATTGGTTATAATTGTGTCCCCCAATTAGCTTATACAGCTTTAGTCTTGACACTTACAATGGGATTATTGATATTTTTACTAAACTTTTTTTTGTGTGGAAATAAAGAGCCGTAGGTTGAACCGGTTTGAAAAGTAGAGAACACAGGAACCCCGAAAATATTTCATATTTATATTTATAAAATATAAGCACAAAGTATTAGTAATATTACAATCGTCAACTCTTCCCAAACAAGACTTAGTTCCCTCAATCAGTTGCATTGTAACCAGAATTGGTTTAACAAGCTTTAAATCTAATAGAACAGAATATACCGGCTTACATGCTTCACTCTACGGCTGTAAATCAAGAGATCACTCAACCGGCATCTATGTCTACACCGTTCCATCCACGTTATTAAACTGGAGAATACAGAAATAAATCCTCGTTTATAGTTTTATTTTACTTACCTTATAAATTCAACACTTTGTATTTCCCTATTTGATGAATGAAAATAGTAGCGAAATGTTTAAAAATGAATTCCTAAACCAGTACTACTCTAACTCTACCTCTCTCGTCACTCGGCGCGAGCGCGAAGTGCAATCAAAAATTAGGGTTTAATTTCGCGCCATTTTCATAAAGTATGACGTCATTCGAACGAAAATTGGACTTCCGGGTCCAAATAAAAAAATATTTTTGCAGAGATTTTAAAATTTTTCTTCCATTGCATGATTGTTTATATATATATATATGATTGCTGTAGAAAGACAAGAAATCGTAGGATCAAGTTACATGTATTGCAAGATTTTAGCGTTCATTTTGGCTTGATATTAATTATTCTTTTGTTCCCCGGAGCCTCGACTCTGATTGTTTCGTACATGTGATCAATGAACCAAAATTTCAAGTGGACCGTATTGACATCAAAATGGCTTTTGCCTCGTTTTGATCTAAAGAATTTTTTTATCCGAGCATTTTTCTGAGCTTTTTTCCAAGATTAATTATGTTTTCAATGTCTTCCGTGTTTTTACGCTAGGCAATGTTTCTTTCAACTTGTGTCGCAATTTTGTTGCAAGATAAAAATAGTGCATTGCTGTTGCAAGAACGGGGTATGTTACACTAGGCAATGTTTTGTGCAACTTATCTTGCAATGGCGACGGCAAGGGACTGGGATAACCACGACGCATTTATAAAAGCGAATGCTATTGTTTTTTTACAAAAATCGTTGCAATGTCTCGCAAGTTTGTTACGAAAAGTAGAACTCGATTCTGCTTCTCGCAACCGTTGATGCAACAAAATTGTGCTAACTCTTTTGGTATTCACTCGCAATTTACTTCGTAACAAAATTGCGAGACAAGTTGCAAGGAAAATTATCTAGTGTAACAACAAAAAACAACTCGTGAAAACTCCAAGACTGAGAAAACAAATATTTTACAAGCACACAATTTTTATTGAAAAGAATTCAGTCCATAAACAGTTTACATTTTTAGCATATTTACATAATTGCAGTATTACAATACAAATTAATTGCTACTTGAAGAAAACACAACTAAGGAACACATAGTTCCTAGCGGCACATCACTTGTCCCTTTTTGCCACGCGCGAATCATTGTGGCGGACAAATATTGTGTGTCCAGGATACAAATGTTTCTGAGAATGTCAAAAAGATTTGTCGTCTCCATGCCGAGCGTAACAATGTTGCCGTGTTTTGCCACGATGAGCAACATCAGGACACAATGTTTTCGTGTTATGCCATGATGAGCATCATCAGAGGACACAATGTTGCCGTGTTTTACCACACGAGTAACATCAGAAGACACAATGTTGCCGTGTTTTGCCATGATGAGCAACATCAGAGAACATAATTTTGCCACCACAATGTGTCCTCGTTTCGCTTGGGCCTAACTGTTCGATTCTCCCATCCATAGACCAAGTGCAAAAGGCAGTTATATGCAAAGTAAATCTCACAATCATACATTAAGCAATGGATTGATCCAAGTCGTCCTGTGTTCCAAGTAAGCGCATCTGATTATTGCATAGAAAGTGCGCTACAGAAACATTAAATATCATTATTACAGAAAGGAGACATACTTTGTATAGATTAAAGCACTTTTTGCATTTGGTCTTTGTTCTCTCTCACTAGCCTCTTTACTTTGCTTACCTTACAAGTATGATTAAATACAAGGTGTTTTTGGGGAGGAATTTCCCCATGTTTGTTATTAAAACGTATGACTTAACCTAACATACATCGACTTACAGTGTACAATTTTTTTTATATCTATTCTAAAATCCAGAAAAGGGCTTTAGTCAAAGCATCTCTTTTCACTTAACAAAACTCTCATACCTCTACTTCTAGACCCTCTGGACCAAGGTACTCTTAATTGCAAGGGACAGACAAATTGTCAACCCCCCCTAACGAAGCAGTGGCAAATCCAGGGCTAGTTTCTTGGGTGACTTTGACCCCCCTTTCTCACCCTAAAAATGATACATTTCTACATATAGTTTTTCTTTTGAAATATACCTTGTACAAAATGTGTCAGAGGTGAACCCCCCAAGTCTTAGCCCTGAATCTACCCCTGCAGTCTTCTTTATCTGCACCAAGACAAAAAGTTTATTTATTGTCTACCAAAACAATACGTGTTTAGATTTCATCTTTTTAAATAGTTTCAACAAATCAGTAAATTTTAGCATGGATATAAATTAATAATTCCCAAAAATTACAAACCTCTATAAAATAAGTATTTTTAAGTCATGGGATGTGCCAAAAAAAATAATAAACCATTAGTAACAGGCCTTTTGCATGATGTCGTCATTTTACTACCAATACCAGGATGCTTTGCATTTTTCTGTTATTCAGATTTTTATTCCCTTAAGGGAATAGTAAGACAATTGGTACTAATTATACAACAAAAGAAAGTGAACATTTTTTGTGTGACATTTTTGAAACAACAAAACATTAAGAAAACATAGAACATAAAAAAAAACTTGTATTCAATGAAAGTTTGGCCAAATCTTATTATTTTATAAAAACAGGTTTAAATAAGGGGGGGAAAGCATTGGAACAAGCATTTCAAGGTTTTTCCAAAAAATGGAATGATGCTTGTTATTGGTCAAAATCTCACCAAAGTCAAATTTAATCCAATCAAATCTTGCCTGACCACACCCTTCTCAAAATATCTTGTTGTCTTCACATACTAAGATTGTGCATTTGAGGAAATTTTGACTAATACAAGCAAAGACCCATTTACACAATACAAATTTTCCCTACAACTATTGCATGCAACCTGCTGAGGCCATGAATTTCAACTGTTGTAAGGTTTTAAACATGTTTTATAATGCTACAACTTTGTTTCTTGTTGTACACAACAGTTGAAAGGAGGTTTCAGGGTGTTGTGAGCTTGGTGTCAGCAGATTGCATGTGACAGTTGTAAGGAAAAGTTGTACCATGTAAATCAGCCTTAAGGAAGTAAACAGTTATTATGAAATAGGGATTGAAATCAAGCTTCAAGGACCAGTTGTTGCTTTTCCAAAGGAACTTTTGTATCAAGTGGAGGGGCCTCAAATACTCCATCAAAATCACATTTATCATCAAACTCTTCAAGGTTAAACTTCTGCCCCTTTGCCGGTGGCTTACAACAGAAAGCACGGACACAACAGAAAACAGTAGCTAGGCCAATGACTGTCACAAGGAGGAAGATTGACAAACGAGCAGCAAATGGCAGCTTGTAGAAGCCTTTGCAGATACTGTGTTCATAGTGGTCAATCTGTGTGAAGGCAATCAAACATAAGAGTTATTAAAGCAATTGTCTTGAGGGGACAATCATTTACTCACTTTTCACTTTGGGAAGCAATGGCAATGTAATGTTGAGGGTGCTCACCTCTCACCAATGCAACCCAGGTTTGAGTGTCGCTTGGCTTAGTGTTTTATCTTAGGAGTTGTTTGTTGGTTGTATCCTTTGCTTCAAGGGTTTTTCTCCAGGTTCTCAGGTTTTCCTCCCTCCACAAAAATCAACTTCTAAATTTCAATTCAGTCTAGGACATATTCTCAATAGAGATAACCTCAACCAATGGACATAAGCAAATCCACACTCTGATTAGATACTCTGCCAAAACACTTTGAAGGCAAAATACAACCTTTATTAAGATATTTTTTATTTCTCATAATCCAGTGGCTGTCTATTTTATAAAACAGTTATCCTACTCAATCTCGTTGTACATGGCTGATAGTCAACTCAGGGGCTGTGTACCTAGTTGACTATCAGCTCATGTAGGAGGAGACTGAGTAGAATAACTGTTAAACATCTTTCACACTATAGAGCTATGAAATTGCTTTTTATTGTGCAATAAAATCTCTAAAACCTTTATGTGTACTTTTTTCACTCTTTTAGCTTGGATCATTCAGGTGACAGATAAAAAAAAACAACCTAAAACAACCAAAGATTTAATTAGAATTTAGCATGTTGATTTTTGTGGAGGGAGGAAATCCTAGAGAAAACCCTTGAAGGGAGAGAACCAACAAACAGTTCTTCTCACAAGTCCAAAGCTCACAAATTAAACTCTCAACCTCAGCAGTGAGAGGCAACGCACCTGCAACACATGCCAACCATGATTCTGAGATTAATACTGTTGCTAGTTTACTTTTTTTTTTGAACTGTTTTGGGAATGTACTCACACAAACACAGTTCAAAGGAAATAGAGAATAGGAAAACAATCTAGAAAAACTCATCGAAGCCCATAAAAATCAAAACAGTACTTAACAGATTTAGAAAGTACCAGTAACATAATTTTTGTTGCAATGTGAAAAAGTGATGGCCAAAGTAAGAAGTAGCCACCTCTCAAATGACTCAGGTGGTTGGGCACCTGTCTGTAATGCAGGAGGTCATACTCTTAGGCTTGACTTAAAATGGGACCCTTGTCCTGGTGTCAAGACCTTTGACCTTAATGGTTATAAAGCTAATAGATAAATAGAGCATCTCTTCAATGTATATCAGTACCATATATATCATTAGTAAATATCATTAGTAAATATCAGGCTTGACTTAACATGGGACCCTTGTTCTTGTGTCAAGATCTTTCACCTTGCTATGATTATCGTTGACATGCAGCCCTTGAAGCTTTATGTCATTTGAAAACTAGTAGTTGAAAAATAGCTTTTTTTATGAAAGTTGAACTTATTATGTCAAAATTTTGGCAATTTTTATAGTAAATTTTATTACCCCCAATTACAAATTTTGGCCTTAAAAAAGAGATGTTTTTCTAGAACAGTAAACTTGTTCCCAATATTTTGATTGATGGCTGTTGAAATGCTGGTTTGCAAACAAGACATCAAGCTTTGAGGCTTTCACTTCAATGATAATGATAACTAGTCATACTTATCAGTAATAGGAATGAGACCTAGTGTTAATTCTTAAAACAGAATGCAATGTGCCAATGAAGTGATGAAAGTGAAAGAGGAAGTCCACTGTTGATAATTTTTTAAGGGACGGGCCAAGTTTCCAATCTGTTATGCACTAGTCAAAGTAAATCCCACCCCCAACCTGGACAGGGTGGGGATTAGTGGGGCATTTGAAAATTGGCCTGAACAAATGTTGGTAAATACCCCACAAAATTAAAGTTTCTTCCCAACTTCAGCCATATCCCAACCTTAACGTCCACCATTCCCCCCCCCCCCACCTGTCAAATCTTCACCTTATTCCCACCTTGATCCTGGAGCATTGTTTGTCATATAATCCTTAGCCTCCTCTGCAGGCAACTCTAGAATGAGGAATATTAACTTAAGGGACCAGGAGGCCTGTGGATTGAGTAGACAGCAAATTGTCCCCCTCCCTCTCTTTTACCACAGGAGGCCCACATAGACCAAAGGAGGCCCAATATTTAATCTTATGGCCCAAGGTTTGGGGATGTTTACTTTGACTAGTGCATTAGTCTGTAGACGTTTGATTATCTGACAAAACCAGGTTTTTTAAAAAACTGCATTACGAGAATGCTTTGAAACAGCATGGCTGTAGATATGGGAAGGGCTGGGGGGACTTTAGCCCCCCAATAATTTTGCCAAGCTGGGATATTTTTTTACACAAGTCTATGCTTTTAGTGGTTTGCTTTGATGTAGCAATGGGCTAGCCCCCCCCCCCCCAATAATTTTCTCCCTGTTACGGCCCTGAACAGTGATAGATAGAATTTAATGCCAGCACAAATATAGTTGAAATTAAGGTGTTTGAAAAATAAATTGATGTTTTTGTTTCAAAATGATGGAATGGAATTAATATTTTTTTCAAATTCAACATTTCTCAAGTAGGGGTACAACTTTTTGTCTTGTGACAATTCTTGGTAATTTTTGATCGGAAAACATGTATATCGGTTTTCTAATCATTAAATCAGTACTTGAAACATAACACTCTATTCAATTATCAGTTGATCTTTTCTGAAATAGCATTTGATACGAGTATCCATCTGCAGTTGTGTCACTTTTGTCTCAACAACACATGTCCACGTACTTTTACCAATCAAAGAAAGCTGTTCCCACACCTAACATATCCTTTAAACAAAAACTTGTTTAACAGGTTTTTGTAAAGTCAGTACAAAAACAATGTACACTTCCTTTTATGGAATGCAATCTCGATAAACCTGATTAGAACAAAAGAAATGACACACTTCCACAACAAAATCAAAACATTAAAACTCCTCTATGTTTGCCAACTTCGTTTTGCAACTTCGTTGGCAATATTGATCATAAGGTACACAAATAAAATAATAAAGTACAGTTGACTCTCTCCTAAGTGGACACCTTGGGAAATCAAAAAAGTGTCTGTTAATAGAGCTGTTTGCCTACCAGAGAAGTTCCCTAAATACAGTATTTGCATGGGTGAAAAACAGGGTTTTGGAAAGGTGTACTTAAGTAGAGCTGTCCGCTTATGGGAGTGTCCGTAAAGAGTACATGTACCTTTCCACCAAAAGAGGTTTTATCCGAGTGGAGTGGCTTCTTGGGTTTCATTGGTTTTCCAAGATGCTTGAATTTATCCATGTCATTCTTTGAAGCATGGAATGGTTTGTCAGGAAGATGACCTAAGTTAAAAAAGAAAAAACAAAGTCTTAATTACTAAGCCAAAACACAACGGAAGTTATTATTAATTAGTTTTCACTTTGTTTAATCCCAGTGAACATGCCATCACCTATGCTAGGCAATGATCTTCACACTCCACATAAGTACAGCAAATTTTGGATGACTTGAAAAACTCACAGCACAGTCACAGTTACAGAACAGATTCCTCCAACGATACAAAGCCAAACATTACAATGTCAATGTCACATCACTGAACACTCAAATGGCTTCTTTTGCAAGCCAATCACAAGGCATGCACACCAATTACACTGCTTTAACACAGTGTATCTCTGCATAGCACAGGCATGTTGACACTGCCTGATGCAAGAAACCTCTGAAAAATCCAATCAAAATGTGGAGTTTACAGCACAGTCACGGCATGGCACATTTTTTTCACTGTCATACGAAATCTTGTCTATTCCCTCTCTTTCATCAAAGCCTGAGATGAATAAACCTTCTTATAACAAATGTCATGATTTATAAAAGTGCAATAAGTTTTCTTTTTATTTAGACTATCTTTATTTTTACCTCCTCTTTTATGCACATGAATGTCATCCTTAGGAGTGTGGGAGGCAATTTTGCTCTCCGCCACACGAATAATAGTCACTTTACGTTCCTTCAAGAGCTCATTATTAGCTGAATCAAGCTTAATAACCATCTGAGTGACATCAATTTCCTTGACCTTCTTCCCATCGATTTCTACTATCTGAGCTTCTACCTCTAGCTTATCAATACGGTTAGCTCCCAAAGCTCGAGATCCCTCAATAACAAGGATACGAATCATGATTGGTGCAGTATGGTGATCTAAGACTTGGTTGTCTTTGCTGATCTCATCTACACCCAAATAAAGAAATTAATATAATAAATAACTTTTGTTTTTTACGAGGGCAGTACTTAATAGCTAATAAACCAGTGGTCCATGATTCCTGATTGAATTGGAATTTACTGTAGACTTTTGGGAGTGGGAAGAAAAACCATAGAACTAGAAGAAAACCCTTAAAGCAAGGGAGAGAACCAACAAACTGTACTTGCATATCATGCAAGTCTGGGACTTGAACGAGGGTCAAAGGGAAATAAAGTATTTTAAATAAAGAAATCCTTATTAATCTTTAATTAAATATAATTTAATATTACTTTATTTAAATATTTTGATGGTGGAGTTTTTAATCTTGCAGGTATTTCTATAAACTTTTTATTAAAATGAATTAAAATGATGGAAATCTCACCAATTTCAGCATGGAAGTGGAAAGCTGTCACAGAACCATGTTGTGCTCTTAGACCATTTACATGAATGTTTCCTTTAATGACAGACACTTGGACTGCAACCTGTAGGTGATAAAGTGTCATTAGTGTCATTCATGCTGACATAGTTGATAGAGGGAGAAGGTTAGGAAACCTATTGTTGTAGGTCTTTGTTCACTTTTTTCAACCGTGACCCTGCACAACCTTTTGTTTTACCATTGTTTTACCATCATTGGCTACGGTTGAGTGAATGAACCCAAATGTTTCTTTTGGCTGCTTGTTCGAAATACTTCAATATATTATAATTTTTTTGAATATTTCAAACCATAATCCAATATAGAATGTTTATTTTCAGTCGTTTAGCCGTTTCTGATGACGGTAAAACAAAAATTGTGCAGGGTCATGACCAGCCCAACATCAAAAGCGAACAAAGGAATAGAACAATAGGCTTCCTAACCTTCTCACTCTATTAACTATGATGCTGAGTTAATGCAATAGAACTTATGCCCACTCACATTGAAATTCATGCTTCTTTTATTAGGTTTTAGCATTATATCTTCTTTAAACAAATGAATAATACATGCAGTTTACTATATCTACCCACACAGCAACAGGAAGTTGAAAATAGGTGAAAACTTCTGTTGTATGTACACCTTCTTCTGTTTTCTTTATATGAAGCCAGCAAATTAATTTAGCCTAATTCATGAGTATGTCATTCACAAAGGAGCCCTGGGGGGCTCCAGTTGGCAATGGGCGGGGATAATCATCATATCTTTTAGGGGTCAAAATCAGGGATCTGGTATACTATAAGGTGTCAAAAAGGTTTTTGGGCCACCAAAGTCTAAGCTGGTATGTTTTAGGGTATCTTTATAAGATAATAACATATTACATAATAATAACAGCAACAACACTCAAAAACTATAAATTTGTTCATTTTTAGTTGGTATCTTGGTTGGTAAAAACCTTGTTGCCATGCCCATCTTTGTAACATTTCCGTATCTTTTAGAAGTATTTTTGAAAATTTTTGACGAGTCCTCCCTGGAAAATGACCTTACCAAGGGAAAAGGGACTTTATGACATACAAAAAACTGTTAAGAAAAACGTGTTTAGACAAAACAGGACAAAACACCTAAATATTAATTAATTCACAGTATGAGCACAACATGAGTTATAATGACAATGCTGACGTCATGGTTGAAATTAATTTTAATTATTTGAACTTTTACAAAATCTAACATCCTTTATAAAGTCAGGATACTCATATTGTACACATCTGTCATAGTAAATTTCTTCTTTACTTTTAAAAGGTATAGTTAAAGTCTAAACAGTTTAGGTACTGCAGAAACTACTGTAGTTACATAATCAGCTCAATATCCTAAAAAAGCATAAGCCATAACCAACTTTCGGTTCTTAAGAAACTATTGAAGGCGCTAACACGATTTTTCCTTTACATGATAAAAATATATATTACAGAAAATAAGAAATAATCTGAAAACAATTTGAGTAGAATCAAGACCAGAGTCAATATCCAAAAAATATTTATATTTCATGAACTTAATTTAAGACTCGAGTCTAAGTTATTGATATAGGATCGAGCAAGCGTAGTTTTATTAACGCTTTAAAATCAAGGCCGAAGTTTTCAAACTCGTACAATTAGAATACTGGACTGGAAATATAACTAAATTTAAAAACTAGAACTCTGAGTATCTCTTACTGGACACGTTTGAACGATGAGTAAGTCCCTAAACGTCGGTCGTTTAGTGTGGGGAAGACATCAATAGGAATTCTTATGTTGCGTCGCTTGAAAAGGCGAGACAAACATCCTGCAAAAACAGCACCTTATTTTGCTTTAGTTAAGCTTATTTTTAACCAAAAATATCCGAAGTTTTTCAGGAAAATACCTTGATAATCAATAATATTTAATCCCCTTTTTATAAGCATAGAGACCTTTTTTACTCGTCATTACCTTCAAAAGTTGAGCGTCTTTGAAGTTTCCAACGCCATCTCTCTCTATTTTGGTCGTTTCAACACTAATCGAAATTTGCTCTTGATCTTTCTTCTCCGACTCTGACACAGAAATTTTGGCTGATTCAGCCTTTTTGATGTTTTCTTCACCGCCTAACGTGGCTGTTATCACAAAAAGAATTAAAACGAAGGATAAAATACGATTCATTTCTGCTGTTGTCAACTTCTCCACTCAAAAATAAGCTTCCTCCGAACAAGTGAAGGAAATTATGCTAATGTAATTAAACAAGAGACACGAAGTTCCCGGATAACAGAGTCTCTCAGGTCCATCATAGCTCATTTAGGTACATCATTGAACTTTTACTTTTCACAAGCTTTTAAGTCTATTAAAACAGATACTAAAACTAATAATTGAATAATAAAAGCTATAAGACTATAGTTAATAAGATTTAATTAAAAATTTGAAGAAAGACTTGGAATTATTTGTAGGTACTGAATTCTCTGTGTACTTTTAGTGTTTCGAAATAACGGGCTTTGGCGAACGTCACGCAATTTATTCATTTACACAATCAGCAGACGAATATGGCGTTGTTAGCAAGAAGTCTTTTAAGTCATTCTTTATCCCTATCTGCTAAATCTAGTCGTTTGTATGCTGCTAAAAGTGGAGTCTCGTATTGTTTGAAGAGCTTTTCTCAAGTTATTTCAACGACTACGGATTCTAAAAGCAAGCCAAAACCTCAGTCGTAAGTGAAGCTTTTGTTTAACTCTTCAGACTGTTCTAAGTTACCAGACCAAAAACTTTTAATGACTTGACGTTGGGTTAGCCCTTCGCAAACTACGTTCTAAAAATCCTGAAATTTAAAAATGAAAGTATTTCAGTTACGTAAGTTAAGTTACCCTGACTACTCAGTGTCACACCCAGATTATAGTACTGTTCCTACGAGATATTTTTAAAAACTAGTGCATCTTGGGACCTGTAGTCCGCCAGCGTTGCTCCAGTCATCTACAACTATAATATAGGATACTATATATTAGATATACTATAAGGATATGTGCATGCCAGGCCAGTGTATACATCCACTTGCAGGAGAATCACATAGGGATAGACGCTGAAAACCAAGACCCTCACTCCCATGGACTCCCTTTGTCCCTTCCTTCTCTGTAATTGATTCCTATTTTTAACTTTGAGTCTAAATCTGTAGACTCATTCCCTAGGGCAAATTTGTACACAATAGGATTTTCAGTTCAAGTGCTTTTTATTACAGAAAGAGCAAATTTGATATTGCATGGGTGGTGTTTGCATAAAGAAAGGTACGCTGCAGATGTCGAGTTAATTTGTTATGTTAATGTCTTGCTTCTCTGCAGGGTAGCAATCAATTTTATTGACCGTGATGGTGACAAGATATCAGTCAAGGGTAAAGTTGGAGATTCTCTATTAGATGTAGCAAAAGACAATGATATTGACCTTGAAGGTATTACATAATCACTATATTGTTTAAAAAACATAAAACTGCCAGCTATGTTGGATAATTTGGAACACCGTTAATAAAAATTAATGATTTGATGGTGTTCCAAACATATTTTGCAAATACATTGATCCCAGCCTTGATTGAACAACCACCAAACAATGGGTTGTTTTCCTAATGGAATATAGGATGTCAAACCAACAAACTCAAATTCATAAGATTATTTAGTAGTTATCAACATTTTCTTAATGTACCTTTAGAATGTATTTATTCTAAGACAGACATTTACAATTTTCAGCAATTGGTTTCTGTTCTGTGCTGTATATCAAAATTATATTTTACTGCTATTTTACACCATGCACCATTTTTGATAAGTTCCCACACTTGAACACTATAGTTTGGCAGCTGAACATTCTTTTGGCATGTGAACTTGTTCAAAATGGTATGTCAACTTGATTTTGAAAACAAGTAAATGATTGTTTTCCCATCACTTCAAATGATTTTGTCAATAATTACTATTCTTGAATCTGAATTGAGGGCTTTTCCAGTCTCATAAGTTCTTCCAAATTCTCTAGGTTTCACATCTGCTTCAACTTCAACTTATACACGAACTGCAAAACAATCTTTTACTTGTTTTCAAATTCAAGTTGACAAGCAAATATCACAAACAAGTTCATGAGTCAAAAGAAACTGTTTAAAGTTTTTCAACCCACTCAAAAACAGTGTGCGTCACACTCAACTGGAAATAGCAGTAGCTTGTCTGAGGTAGCAACAGTAACTAGGATCAGTGTATTATATATGCTCCATTTTAACCACAATCTCCAAAAATTTTCCAAGTCCTAAGTTGCTGCAATTTGCTTAGCTTGGACTTGTACCTGCAGATATGAGAATGGTCTCTATATAAAGTAAAAGAGTGATAATACTTATTGGTCTATTATGTAATAGATAAAATATGAGCAGGAGACTGGCTCTTTATGGGCATTTAAAGATCTATCCACAAGCAAGACTTTTCATTGCCCATGAAGGTGGAATGCAAATATTTTATCTGAAATATCAAATGTCTAGGTTAGTTATTTCATGTTCTACTAAAATTTTCAAGATACAAGTAAATTTGGCTGGAAAAATCCAAGTTAAAGTGTATGGAAATCAGGACAATTTCTCTCGCTGGTTTTAAGACTCCTTCATGCTTATGGTTACTGTTGTTTTCCTCATTAATTATTTATGAATTTGATAATTCAATGTACAGGTGCTTGTGAAGGGACATTATCTTGTTCAACTTGTCATTTGATATTTAGTCAAGAAGAAATGGATAAACTGAAGTTAGAGGAGCCATCAGATGAGGAGCTTGATATGCTAGACCTTGCTTATGGACTGACAGATACGTAAGTTATGGTAGATGAAATCAACAAATTTGAATAAACCAGCATTCACAGCTGATATATGCTTCCATCTTGTTAGACTGTTTGATTATAACTGTTATAGACTTTTAATTGGGTTGCCTGTGGTATGTTACTCACAAGGCTTTGGGGCTGTTAAACCAAGATTAGGTCAGCCATATTGGCAAATTAAAGAAGATCCAGAGAATTAGCTTGAACTTTTGACTCACAGTACAACAATAAGGAAAAGCTAGCAAAAAAAACAGAGCTTTCAACACTATAACTAGTGTCTTGTTCACTGTACCCATTCACCCAATAACCCGAGGTTTTTTAAGTCTCAGGATTGCATGACTGAAGTACAATGTCCCAAATGTGCCAAATTGGTTTAGCCCCTGTCTCTGTTCAAGTCAGGCTTATAATTAAAGAAAAATAAGAGAAGCTTAGCAACTCAAAACCAAGTGTTTTCTTGGTCTGTTACAAGATAATAGAGTTAATAGTATGTACTTATTGACTGAGTGGGAGGGCTGGATGGGTAAACATTTGGCTGTAGGTCATTACCATTACAGACATCAATATTATGTACTTATTGACTGAGTGGGAGGGCTGGATGGGTAAACATTTGGCTGTAGGTCATGACCA